>JAJONZ010018624.1:0-26265 GCA_029582445.1 Solanum paucissectum | reverse complement strand
ATTTGGGCACTAGACTCGACATGAGCACAACTTTTCACCCTCAGACTGACGGGCAGTCTGAGAGGACGATTCAGGTGTTGGAGGACATGCTTCGGGCTTGCGTGATCGACTTTGGTACTAGATGGGATCAGCACTTACCATTGGCAGAGTTCGCCTACAACAATAATTATTATTCTAGCATTGGGATGTCACCTTTTGAGGCACTGTATGGTAGGCGGTATAGATCACCTATTGGATGGTTTGATTCAGCGGAGGTGGACTTCCTTGGTACTGATATTCTTAGAGAGGATATGGAGCGTGTTCGTGTGATTCAGAGTAGGCTCTTGACTGCTCAGAGTAGGCAGAAGAGCTATGCTGACAGGAGGGACTCCATGCATGAAGGACTACCATACCGTAGTGAAGAAATCTGTCATGACCCGAGCCTACACCCCGTATGTAATACTGCGTATAGGACTCCGAAGAGCCTCATACAAGCCTCATAGCATTCATAACATAAGACATAAGAAAATGGCATGGAATTTTAAAACTTTAATCCATACAATCGTAGTCTTTATTTAAAAACAAACAGCGAAAGTCTAACTTGTCTCACATGGACATGAATATGCGACTACGATGAGGTCGAATGAAGTTGCATAGAAAATATGTGGACTTTTTCCATCTCGTTGTAACTAGTTGATTATCAAATTGAGTCTCTTGTTATGAACAATACACACTAGCTAAAGTGTGGAGTCTTGTTTGATATTGGTGAAAATGCCTTGTGTGATGCTCTTACCGTGAACCTTGTGTGATGACGCCTAGAATTTGCCTCGTTGGTCTAGTTAACCAAGTGATGCTAACTCTTGAAATGATCTTAGGCAACCATTTTAAAGAGTGAAACAATTTGACAATATACCTCTGTTGTGGCCACTCTTGTGAGTGTGTGAACTATGTTGAACCCCTTTGAGCCTTATCCTTTTCTAGGAAGAAACTTGAGCAAATGTGACCTCTTTTTATCCTTTCACCCTAAATCCTCACAAAGTGTGGTTTGTTTGAATAGCCAACTTAGGCCAAAAGCCTAAGTTGGGGGTGTCGTGAAAAGGGAATAAAAATTCAAGAAATGTGAAAAAATATCCCTTTGATTCATGGACTTGAAAAAGATGGAACCCCTCCATACCCAAAAATAAATTAAAAAAAATGAAAAAGTTATGAAAAGTGCAAAACAAATGAGGTGTCCGGCTTTCCATGAGAAGTGAATAATGGGGTGAGTTTTGAGCATGAATAAGAATGATGAAGAAAAGGAAAACAAGTGTTGTTCATACCACAATTCATGAGGATAGCAACCACTGAGCCTAAATGACCATACATTTACACTCAGCCCCGTTACAAGCCTTAAAAAGACCTTTTTGATCTTGAGTGAGCTGAAACAAATGTTGGATGGAAAATAAGGGCAAACCTATGGGTGGAGTCATGCATGCATTCATCTTTGTGAGTGTGAGGGTTGTTTGTGATTCCGGAGCAATATTTGTGTGAATATGGGATCATCTTTATGTGAGAGCATTTGAGTACCTTTGTTGAGCTTGAACTTGCATTTAAAGCAAGAATTGTGAACTGGAGAGTCTTTGATAATGGTGAGTCACAACTTGAATTTTTAAGTGCAAAATTGATCCTTGCAGGAGTAAGTTGAGTCTTGTTATGTGTATTCATGAATGAGTCTTTTGTAGCACTATTTGAGATATCCATTTTAAACTGCTGAACTTGAGTTTTACTTGAGAACAAGCAAAAGTTTAAGTTTGGGGTGTTGATGAGTCCGAGATTTAGACTCATTTAAGGCTTTATTTGTATAGGTTTAGTGTCCTCAAATACTTGTTCTATGTAAATAACTGATGTAAATTCCTTGATTTTCAGGATTATGGATTGAGGAGAAAAGCAAGGACACTAAGATTCAAAACGAAATAAAGCAAACTGAAAGAATGAAGAAAAGAGAACCTGGTGATCGCGAAGTGGCCAAACTAACCGCCTTTTGTTTCAGTGTGCAAAGCCCTGAAGGAAATAACCAAGTTGGCGAGAGAAAGGAGTAGTCGGCGGATTGCCGAATGGTTCCGCAATAAAGTTTTAGATCGCCCAAAGTTAGAGACCTTGAGGATGTTGAAGACCAAGGTAGAAGAGCGATGGAATTGACCAAACGGCGGTTCACCAAGTGGATCAGCAAGCCTGACTTACTTCGCCGAATGGCTCTTCGCAGCACACTTTTGGCGACTATAAATATATTTTTGAACATTCGTTTGATATGAAATTTTTACCTGAATTCATAATTTTGAGTTTTTGGAGAGTTTTGAACTGAGAGACAAGTTGTCCTTAGCTTTGAAGAATAGAGGTCTTTCACTTTTGAGAAATTGGAAGTGGGTCTTTGAGATTCTTCAATTTGGACCTTTGTAAAGATGAAATTAATCTTACACAGTTGATGGAAACACAATTTGGTAACAATTTTTATCTTTTTTTATGATGTATAGCTAAAACCCCAATTTTTGGGTCTAACTATGTGATTATTGTTTTATTTAGCTAATGGGTGTTGCTAATTGTTAGTTTAAATATTGTTTAGAAGTGATTTTAATCATTAATTGTGGTTTAATTTAAAGAATTGTAGTTGCAAATACAATTCTACCTTCGTGTCTTTAGCTTGCTTGATAGAGAGGTCTTAAAACCAAGATTATTGTTTGATGGTCAGTGTGTATTGGTTTTTCATGGGTTCAACTTGAGAGTGAATCCTAAACTCTTTTCCATACATTCAACTCGAGAGAGTGAATGGACTAAAGCGTAGGTTGTTCTTAGTTGGCATATTTGTCGATGTTCGAGAGAAATTGACCTGATTCGGGGTAAATTGTTCGAGAGAAATTTTACCTCCTCTAAAGCCTAGCTTATTCACTAATTTACAACTATTTTATAATAGTTGCAAATACCCATTTGTCTATAATAGCCCATAATTAAATCACATCCCAAGAACCCGTCTCATTATTGTATTTCATGTTATTTGTTGCAGCTATAGTTGATAATTTTGAACAAAAACCCCCATGTTATTTGACATTTGTGTCACCCCATGATTTGAATTATGTTTTCTTTTGATAATGTCTATTGCTATTACTGATTTGAGCATGCTCACACTTTACTCTTGATTCTCAAGCACATACAGCTCCCTGTGGGAACGATCCCAATCCAATTGGTTGGGTTATATACTGACTAGCGATCGTTGATACTTAGAATCGGATGAAGTATATTTGATAGAGTTGTTCAATCAAGTACGTCTAAAAATTATGATATCATCCATAAACATGAATCATAATCTTGAATTCATAAATTCAAATTCAAGGATATTTAAAAGCCAAGTCTAGAGAGTTCCTAGAGTCATTTCAAAAGACTTTTACAAATGCTTTAAACTTGTTTTAAGATTTGAGTTTTGAGTTGAAAAAGATTAAAGAGTCAAGTTCATTTCGTCAAAAGAGTATATAGGGACTATGTATCCCCAAAGAGTAAATGTTTTCACATATAAACAAGAAAGGAAATATCGATTTCCAACAGAGCCTTTGAGCTAGTTTCCAGTAAAGAGTAAATGCTTTCACAATTAAGCAAGATAGGAACCACTGATTTCCTAGAGAGCCTTTGGGATGGTTTTTGAGAAATAATCTCAAACCACAGAAAGAGTTATGTTTTTTAAAAATATATGAGCTAGTTATATTTTGGGAGTAGTATTGAGTACTGATATGGGGGAGAGTTTAGACAACTCACAGCCCCCATAAGTTATGTAGCCATCATGGGTAGCAAAAGATCATACTTTTTAAATGTTTCCTTAGTGCTTTTTAGCATGAACTAGTGGATCCACTTAGTGAGTAAGGTTCTATACCCTTGGCAAGGTATAGGACGACCCTGGAAGTGTGAGGAAAAACGTTGTATCATCACATAACTCTTAATTGATAGTTGTCGATTAGAGAAATTCCCACAGAAGTATTTCGTGTTCTTATATACACAAAGTTAGTTTTTTTTATATACAACTAGAGTTTATATTGTATCTTTGCATACAAACTGAGTTACTATTGTAATCCTACATACATAGAGTGGTTATCCATGTTTTTTAAAACTTCTCTTTATATTGCATTCCTATTATGGCTTTATATTGAAATGAGTTAAGTTGAGTTGAGTTGAGCCAAGGTATGTTCTTTCAGTTCCTTTCAAGCTTATGTCTTGTTTTAGAATTCCCCTTGCATGCTCGTACATTCAATGTACTGATGCCATTTGGCCTGCATCAATGTTATGATGCAAATATAGGTCACCAGGATCAGTATCCAGCGCATTGTTGATTCTAGTTGAGCTTCAAAGTTGTTGGTGAGCCTCCTTCCTTCTGGAGGATCCCCTTTATTGCTTTATCAGCTAGTTCATTAGGATGTCGTGGGTCTTGTCTCGACATCCATCTCAGTTGTTAGAGGCTTCATAGACAGTTAGTTGATGTTTGTTCTTGAGTCTTTCCATTTCAGTTATGCTTGAGACTTGAGTTGCCATTTTGGCATGTGAATGTTTAATTATAATACATTCTGGGTTATCTTTGAGCTTTCAGTTTACTTTTGAAGTACATTTATGTTTCAGTAAAGTCTTCTGCTAAGAGTTAAGTCAGGCCAACTGTTTTCTTGGGGCCAACAATGGTTCTCGAGTGCCAGACCCGCCAAGGGTGTAGGCTCGGAGCGTGACACGTTAGTATAAACAATGTACCAACTATGATAGCTATGCATAAAACATTTCAAATCATGCTAAATAGGGAATTTCATTTCAGGACATACAATTTAACAAGCAAAAACATGCTATAAAAGGGTTAGAAAACATATTTCATAAAACCATAGTCAATTCAAGCTAATCATCTTTAAAGCCTTTGAACCCATATGAGATACTTCTTGAAGTAAACTTACTTCATTATTAATATGGGGGATTATCTTTAACCAGCATGGAGGCCATGTGAGCTGTAACATGATCCCTCAATGTCTCCCACACTGAAAAGGGTTGTCCTACTTGCCAAGGTAAGGACCATAAATCTGAGCTAAAGTGGATCCACTATCTAATGTCTATCTAGATAATCATCTTATGGGGGAACATTGATAAGGGACAAGGAGATTGCTACTAGAAACTCAGCCTCTACTTACGGGAGAGCTTCCATCTCAAATCCTCTCGGTGCTAAGCATAAATCCCATAGAATAGTCATTTCTTCTTGTTCTTATTATCGATGGAAAGGCACGTCATCTTGCCAATCCAAGCTAAGTCATCATCCATGGAAAGGTATCTTTCAATAACCAATTCAAGCTAGTTTCAATTAGGATAGCTCTCAATCTTTGATTCAATTAGGTGAGAAAACCTTTGACATCTTTATTTCATGTGTATATGATAAAAATCCTTTCAACAATACATCTACATCATAATCATTGATACTTTACTCTCAAAGCATCCTTAAAACATTTGCATAGATTTCATAAGAAAACGCATAAGTCCATAATTTACCTTACAAGGATCAAAAACCACTTTCAATCATCAACATTTAGAAAACAAGGGTTAGATATAGATTTCAGATTTTTTGGCTAAAAACATCCTTCAAATATACTCTAAATTTAAACAACATCTTTTTACTACCACAGTGAGCAAAAAAACATCCCTTAACTATCCTAAAAATGGCCAGATTCACCCTTCCATATTTTCCTGGATAGAAACTAATGGTTAAACTCATTTTCTTTCATCTAAATGAAGCTAGAATTAACTATGGATAAGCATGTGCCATTTTTCGCATATTAAAGTTGTGATTCTTCCTATGTCAATATGATGAAAAATTCATAGTAAAATATTTTAAGAATATTCACATAGTTTGAATCTTTAGAACCGAAAAGTGTCCCATAAATTGGAACAAAAAGATTATTTTTTTATGTAATATCTACATATATTACTTTTATATTTATATAAATACACTAACTAGTGTTTATCAAATTTACACCAAAAATAAAATCAAAATAGACTATTTTCGTACTTCAAATTCCCTCATTGTTTAGGAAATAAAGAGAAAATTATATTATTTTTTTCTTAAACTATTCTATTGCTTATCTGATTAGTAATTATATAGGGCAAAAAATAGTTTGCTCGAAATATTTTGCTCACTTTTTATGGGAACATCCTGGCTACTACTATGAAGTTGAAGCTAGCTCATTTAGTTAACTTAGGGCTGTCTGTTACTACTATAAGCTAAGAGAAGAGTGAGAGCATACAATATGGGAGATTTGTGGGTTGATCAAATTGAAGGATGAATCTTACCATTTTAAAGGTAATTGAGGGATGTTTTTTGTTCATTGTGATAGTGCAAGGATGTGGTTTAAACATAGAGTATAGTTGAGGGATGTTTTCGGCCAAAAAATCATCGATTTCATCATAAATTCATGTAAAGCTCTCAATACATGCTTAATTTCATAAAACTCTTCCTTTATAGTCAAAATCCCACATCACATGATCATATCTTGAAAACATAGTGGAAAACACGGGTTTATGGGGAAATCATCATAAAATCGTAGTATTTCATCAATTCATGCATAAGAGATCGTGATTCAATCATTTAAATCAATAATCAAAAGAACACATGACAATTGAAGAAAACCCTAACTCAATTCGGAATTTTAACTTTGAAAGTGGAGATATTTGGGAACTCCATGAATGGAAGGAATCCATGGATGAAAACAATCATACTTTGAAGCCAATTTCTAATCTAAAATGGAGGAATTGAAACTTTAACTTGACCCTAGCTTGAATCCTTTCTTCTTCTTCAAGTTCTAGAGAGAGAAATATTTGAGAGAAGAACTTTGGGATTTCGTTTGGGTTTAGGAAATAATGACTTGAATGGGTGAGTTTTGGGGTTAAAATAAATTATATAGGAGTCCTAGGCTTAGGTAAAATGGCATAGTATTGATCTAATTAAAATTGAAAAAGACCCATTTGCCTCTAAACTTACATTGGAATGCCCCATCACTACGTGAGGCTCCACGAGTCATGGTGCCATCCGTGGTCTTGGACTAGTGGCTTGGCAACTACCTCTAAACCCCTCTCAACCTAACTCATGACTACACCCTCTACCCCATCCCGTAATGGCCTTCACGAGTCGTCAAGTGGCTCGTGGTGAGGGTCACCATTTGGGCAGTCTTGGAAGGCTCACTACCTAGCTCACCACACCCCTTACCACGACCTGTGGTCCCCACCATGAGGTGAGAAGGTGTAACACCCTATAGCCTTAAGAGGGAAGCTTAGCAATTTTTTAGAATTTCCAGGTGTCACCCACAAGGGGCAACCACGCTAGGTGAGCTTCATGGATGGGCACCATGAAAACTGTCTAAGGCACAACCACGCTTGAACCCTCGCCTCATGGATGGATCCACAACCCGTGGTTGGGGGTCGTAGGTCCAAGGCCCCAAATTTTAGGATCTCTAACCATGAACCACGCCCGAACAAGATAGATCGTAGGTCCATCCACTGTCTGTCGACATGGCATCGTGGTTGGGGAATTTTGGGTAGTTAAGGCGCTTTTTCATTTGTAAGTAGAATTAAGTGGTTTCGTTTTACCTAAGTTTAGACCACCTATATAATTTCTTTAGACCCCTAAATAAATTCATCCTAAGACATTATTTTAAAATCCCAAAAGAAACCCAATTCTCTCCCAAATATTCTCTCTCTAGAAAGAAAAGGAAAAAAATGAAGCAAAAGAAGAGGAAGAAGAAGAGGGTTCAAGCTAGATCAAGTATTCCAATCTTCAAGATTTTGAGGGCTTTTTGATCAAGGTATGATAGCTCTTCATCCATGGACTTCTTTTCCCGAATTATGAAGATGAAATCCCCAATTTGAATTAGGGTTCCTTTTAATATTGTGGGTAGTGATGAATGATTCAATTGAGTGGATAATGATTTTTTATGATTGAATTAGTAGTAAATAATGTTTTTAAGATATAATTACATGTTTTCCATGCGTAACCCATGTCTAGAAAAATTAAATTGAAGTAATTGGGTTTTGTGCCTTGAAAGGGGAAATTGAGGATTTAGAGATAATCTTCAAGGATTGATGATATGTTTAGTAGATTGCTTGAGATTAAAGCATATAGACATGAATTAAATTAGATTAAAGTATGCATTATGGATCATGATTAGTAGTGCTTGTGATTAAGCTTATATGATGATATATGATTAGAATATCTTAAGAATGAAGCATGTGATTAGAATGTCTTGAGATGTACGCATTTTTAATGATTGTAAGAAGTATGGATTTGAGAGCAAGGCTTGTAATAAACTTCCGCTCATTTGAGACGAAAGTGTAATAGACTCATGCTCCTTTTTATAAAAGACTTTGATTGTATAGAAAATGTTTTAAATTTCCACACCATTTTCTATTATCTTATGTTATGAAATCTAAGTGGCTTATATGAGGTTCTTCGGGGTCTTGTACGCCATGTTGTGTCTAGGGGGTACCCCTGGGTTGTGACAACTGGTTATGGTGACTTTTGACCGGTTATGGTGACTTTTCTCATTCTAAGTTCGCTGGAAATGGTCGTCCCTAATTAAGGCAAAAAGTTATCTAGTTAAATTTCTTCTAATGTTTCGGGTCCAAAGTTCAACAAAGATAGGGTGTCCAACACTAAGCCTCAAAGAGGTGGCAATGGATATTTATTCTCGCTAGCCAAAAGTGTGGCAGGAGCCATCTAGTAGAGTGCTTAGCTGGTACAAATATTTTCTATGGTTGTGGGAATAGTTGTTACAAGGGGAGAGAGTGTCATTTGCTCTCTACTGAGGGAAGGGAATGTAAGAAAGTTCAGCCTAGTGGTTCTGGTTTGGGTGCTCCTCGTCATAATAAGTTTTATGCTCTTCGAATTCAGTATGATCATGAGAGTTCTCCAGATGTTGTGATCAGTATGTTGAAACATATTCATCTTGATGTATATTCCTTGCTTGATTCGAGTGCTAGATTATCTTTTTTGACTCCTTATGTGACTATTAGATTTGATTTTTGTCTCGATATTCTTTTAGAATATTTTTTAGTCTCTACACAAGTTGGTGACTCTATTGTTGCTAAACGAGTCTATAGAAATTGTTATTTTTTTGTTTCTGATATAGTTACCCATGTTGATCTTATAGGGCTTGATATGTCGCATTTTGATATTATCCTTGGGATGGAATGAATTCACTCTTGCTATGCTTCCATAGATTATAGGACCTGATTGGTCACATTCCAAGTTCGAAACAAATCTATCTTAGAATGGAAAGAGGCAAATTATGTACCTAGGGGCCAGTTCATATCTTGCCTAAAGTCTGTAAAAATGAGTTTTAATGGTTGCATTTATCATCTCGTTTGTGTTAGGCATATAGATTCTAAAACTCCTACTCTTGAGCCAGTTTCAATTGTAAATGAAATTCCAAAAGTGTTTCCTAGTGATCTTCATAGTATTCCTCCCGAAAGGAAAATAAACTCCGATATTAACTTTCTCTCATACACACAACCTATATCTATGCCATCTTATTGTATGGATCTGGGAGAATTTAAGGAATTCAAGAATCAATTGAGATACTTGTTGGATAAGGTTTTTATTAGGCTAAGTATCTCACCATGGAGTGCTCCGATTTTATTTGTTTGTAAGAATGATAGTTCACTTCATATGTGTATTTAATATCAATAATTAAACAAGGTTATAATAAATAAGTATCTTTTTCCAAGGATTGATGAGTTGTTTGATCAACTCCAAGGTATGAGTTTCTTTTCAAAGATGATCTTAGATTGTGGTATCATCACTTTAGAGTAAAGGAAAGTGACATTTCAAAGACATCTTTTCGAGCTCATTATGGTTAGTATGAGTTTTTGGATGTCATTCGCTTTAACTAATGCCCCATCAACATTCATGGACTTAATGAATAGGGTCTTCATATAGTATCTTGACATGTTCATAGCTGTGTTTACTAATGATATTTTGATTCACTCATGGAGTGAGAATGAGCATGTTGAGCCCTTAAGGTTTGTGCTGCATATCCTCAAAGATCATCAATCGTTTGAGTTTTGGTTGAGGTATGTTTCTTTCCTTTGCCATATTATATTCTATGATAGTATTCAAGTTGATCCTAAGAAGACTGAGATGATTAAGAATTGGCCAAGAACTTTGTCCACTTTAAACATTTAGAGTTTTCTAGGTTAGGCTGATTATTATAAAAGGTTTGTGGAATGGATTTCTTTTATTTCTTCGCCTTTGACGATGTTGACTCAAAAGAAGGTAAAATTTCTATAGTCGGAAACTTATGAGAAAAATTTTAACAGTTGAAGGATGCACTCACTTCAGGCCCTATATTGACATTAGTGGAAGGATAGTATGGTTTTGTGGTATTGTGATTCTTCTCAAATTTGTATTTACTTTGTTTCGATGCAACATGGGAAAGTTATTGTGTATGCTTTGAGGCAACTGAAGATGCATGAAAAGATACGACCCATGATTAAAGTTAGCTTTGGTTGTTTTTTACTTTAATGATTTGGAGACATTACCTATATGGTATTCTTGTGGATGTATTTGTTGACCACAAAGGTTTGAAGTATGTGTTGACTCAAAATGATTTGAATCTTCACCAAAAAGGTGGTTTGAGTTGTTAAAAGATAATGAAATAAGTGTCATTTATCATCTGGGAAAGGCCAACGAGGTTGTCGTTGCCTTTAGTAGATTGTCAATGAGTAGTGTTGCTCACGTTGAGGATAGAAAGAAGGAGTTTGTTTCAGATGTTAATAGACTAGCTTGATTGGGGTGTTCACTGGGTTGAATCTAATGAGGGTACTGTGATGGTTCAAAATAGTTCAGAATCGTCTCCTGTTTTGGATGTGAAAGCCAAGAAAAATCTTTGACCAATTTTGATTGATTTGAAGAAGCTAGTTTTTTAAAATCCATTAAGGCTTTCTCCCAAGGGTAGATCGTGTCCTTCGTTACCAAGGTTGATTGTGTGTTCTTAATATTGATGGATTTGAGAAGTGGGATTTACATGGAAGCTTATAGTTCTATGTATTCTATTCACTTGGGAGCCACCAAGATGTACCACAACTTGTGGTAGGTCTTTTGGTGAAATGGGATGAATAAGGATATTATGTAATTTGTAGCTATGTGTCCTAATTATCAACAAGTGAAAGTTGAGCATCAGAAATCGGGTGGTTTATCTCCAGACATTAGCATTCCTACTTGAAAGTTGGAAGATTAGAATTTTAACTTCATTACATGTTTATCTCGTACTCATCATCGGTCTGCTTTGATTTGGGTCATTATGGCCCGAATAACTAAGATGGCTCATTTTCTCCCCGTAAAAACTTAATTTTCTGCTGAGGACTGTGCTAAACTTTATATTCAGGAAATAGTGAGGTTTCATGGAGTACCTCTATCTATTATCATCGACCAAGGTACTCAATCTTTTATATCTCAGTTTTGTATGTCATTTCAGAAGGGTCTTGATACTCAAGTCAAGCCGAGCATACTATCCAAACTTTTCAAGATATGTTGAGATCTTGCGTGATTTACTTTAAGGGTAATTGGGATGGTCACTTCCCTTTGTTCGAGTGTACTTATAATAATAGTTATCATTATAGTATCCAAATGCTCTATTTGAGGATCTCCATGGTAGGAGATGTAGGTCTCCAATTTTTTGGTTTGAAGTTGGTGAAGTCTCTTTGATAAGGCCCGAGTTAGTACATGAGGCTATGGAAAAGGTTTGACTTATTATAAAAATGTTGAAAACAGAGCAAAGTCGACAAAACTCTTATGCCGATGTTAAGAGAAGAGAACTAGAATTCGATGTTGATGATTGGGTTTACATGAAAATGTCACCCATGAAGGGTGTGATGAGATTTAGATAAAAAGAGGAGCTTAGTCCCCGATATGTAGGCCCATATAAGATTTTGAGACTAATTGGCAAAGTTTCTTATGAATTGGAGTTATCTTTGGATTTGTCATCCTTACATCTGGTATTCCATGTCTCTTTGTTGAAAGAGTGTGTTGGTTATTTGACGTCTATTGTACCATTTGAAAGTTTCGGAGTTAAGGGAAGTCTTTCTTATGAAGAGGTTCCGATTGAAATTTTGGATCATCAAGTTTGTAAGTTGAGATATAAATAAGTTCTTTCCATAAAAGGTCTTTGGAGGAAATAATTAGTTAAGTTTGCCACAACGGAGCCCAAAGACGATATGATGTCCAAGTATCCTCATCTCTTTCCCTCCGCTCCTATTCTAGCTTGAGGTATTAAGGTCCTGATAGTTCATTCTTACATATTCATACGTTATAGTCATTCTCATGTTTCCATATGCATTGATGTTCATGAAAACCTTTTTTAGAAAGGTTATGTTTTAGCTTGGACTCAATTACGCCATGATTTTTGTGAATTTTAATGTAAATTGCATTCATGTTGAATTGTCAGCTTCTCCCCCTACTCTATTCATGCTAGCTTGAGTCTGATTTGTGGACGAATGTTTCGAAGGGGAAGATATTGTACCACCTTGGAAATAGAAAGTTGAGTTTTTGGAAAAAAAAGTTTCAAAATTGTATTGGTTACTATTCCTATGAGTAGACCTGTTCTTAAAAGTAGACCTACAAATCATCGGAATTACTACAGACCGTAGAAAGGTTGTCGTATGAATTGGGTGAGTTTTTGGAAAATGTCACTGATGATGATCTACAAATGGACAGGACGAACTGTGAGTATCTCTAAGAGCCTTAGAAAAACTTCCGTTGAAGTTGTTTGGACTTAGTGAAAGCATGAATGGTTCTTGTGTTCAACGATATGGTCCAACAGGTCATACAAAGTTTGACGACCCACAAAAAGGGTATCTTAGAGACTGCCAAGATGTTGCGATTCAGTAACAGGTCCTATGGGTTACGAGAACAGTCCGTAGAAAGTCTTACGAACCGTACATTACAGTTCAACAGATTTTGATTAATGGCATTTTGGTCTTTTTTCTACCTATTTAACCCCTAAACTATTTCTTCTTTACCCAATAACTACCCATATTACTGATATTAACCTTTAAAACAATACTCATTCACTCAAACTCATAAGATCTCTCAAGGGTTCCTTCTCCAAATACTCTCAAAATCTCCGAGGTGAAGAAATACACTTTCAAGGACTTCAAGGATTTTATCTCTTGCGTTTAGGGCATTGATTATCCAAGATATGTAGGACCTCACCAACGAATATACTTCATCCATTAGTTTCCAAGAGAAACTCAACTTTCCGATTCAATTTCACCCAATTAGCTAGGGTTTCATGCTATTTGTAACACCACGGATCTCAAAATGAAGAAAATCCTAGTTTTTAAAAAAACTAGTGCTAGTACCAATGGAACCACCCATGGACCGTAGGTAGAACCATCGATAATAAGTGCGGTTCTATCGCTAAGGTTTAAATTTTGATGGTCTTTGATCCCACCCACGGTCGACCTGTATAGTCCATGGTTGGACCAATCGACCATAGGTCTAACCGTAGGTGAGGTTCAACAAGCAATTTGAGGAAAATGGTTGTTGGGTCATCTTGAAATGGTCATATCTTTTATCACAAACAGAATTACGTGGCCTATGACCGACCAAATTAAAGATAATTGAATCATCTTTCCAACACCACTGAGTTTGCTAAAATCCAAGCTCGAAGTAAAAACTTATGCTCATTTTAGTGAATCCTTATCGAGCAGAGCATGAACGACTACTCCAAACGACGGTTGGTAGTTCAAACGATGGTCCGTCAATCCTATAGTAGATGGAACTCATTAGTTTTAAATCAGGGTCGTTTTAGTCCTTTTTCCTATGCATTAGGCACTTAAACTACGTCGTTTGATACCTAAACTACGTTGTTTTACTTAGTCTAAGACTAGTAACTTAGTGAGACTGACTTAGAACCCTCATTCTCTAAAAAATAATCCAAATTAGAATGAAAAGAAAAGAAAGAGGTGCTAGTTTCTTTCAAGAATAAGCAGTAGTGTTCTTCAAGTTTCAAGCCCGAAATCCAAAGGATATCTTCGTAGATTTCGTCATCGGGTATGTGGGATTTCACTAGTGGGTTCCTTTCATCCACTAGGTCCCTAGAATTCAGTCAGTTCCTTGATTATCCATATCTTGTTTAGACCTCGAGTTTCTAAAACATTTTATATTTACAATGATTTAGTTGTTATAGTATCCTTAATTGAAATAGCTTGTTTCTCGAAAAGTTTTCTTGATTACATGCATGAAACCTAGAACCCTAGTTGTATAAATTCTCTTAGTTCACAAATTATACTAGCATGGCTAGTTAAACAGATAATCATGCTACAATTTTTGAATGTCACATTATGAGCATATAAATGTTGCATTCTCAGATTGCATGTCAGTATTTTGAGCTATTCAGTATTTCAGTTACATTGTGTCAGACATATATTCAGTTGGGAGTAGACTTAGCACCGAGTTAAACTAGGGTTCAACGTTGTAACAACCCTAAAAATGAACTAGTAAAACTAGAGCCTCACATGTTAGTATATAGTTGGTAATCGTGTGTAAATGGTTAAAAAAATGGTGTTATAAGTCAGTTTAGTGGTTTTACAGGTCAAACGTCGAGAGACGTCAATGACGTCTCGAAACTAGTCTTTTGGTGCTAGTGTGTTCTAGTGTGTTGTCATTGGAATTGATGTGTCGTTTTGAAGGTGAAATCATGAGGAGGTGGTTCCAATGTGTAGCTGGACATGTGTAGGGAATAAACGTCTAGGTATGACTCCCCAAGGACCACCCTAAGGGCCCTTGAGGAGCACCCTAAATTCAACCCCCAAGGATGCCCCAAATGAATAGATTCACCAAAAAGTGGTTACCTACGGATGGGGTTCACGCCCCGTAGGTCCATCCTGAGTTTGTGGATGGCCTCAGTAGGCCAACAGTTAGTTCTTTTGGAGCTTAATTCTATTTGTCCCCCCACAGTACCAAGCCACGGATGCACAACACTGGGCCGTCAATCCATCCACGGTTCGTGGATAGTGGCTGTGGTTTGGCACCTGGGTTGCTGTCATTTAAGTCGGCCATGGTGTGGGTGAATTGGTAAATTCACCCCAAGTCTTTTAAAGTGTGTAGTTGGTTGTTTTAAGCTATTTTAGGTATTTTAAGTGTATTAAAAGTGTTTTATTCTATTTTTGGATTTCATTATCACAAAAACCCCAATTTCAAACTACCTTCCTCTCTCAAACAAACTCTCTCTAGAAACTCCATAGAAATTGAAGTCTCCAAGCTTTCAAGGTCCAATTCTTCAAGCTTTCAAGAGAATTTTTGTGGGCATTCAATCAATAAGGTATGGTGATCCTTTATCCTTGATTATTCTTCCTTTCAAGGAGCCCAAATCAAAAGGTTTTCAAGGTTTTTCAAATAACAAAAACCGTATTTCAAATTCTAAGCATGGGTTATTGCATTAAATGATTTCAAAGGATGATTTATGATGTTATCAATGTTAATTGATGAATTGTTGAAGAAAAACTCTATGAGCCCATGGATTTCCTTGAATTTCTAAATTTGGCTATAAGGTGGGTGTATTGATTATGATTCAATTATGTTAGATGCATGTTTAGATTGTTGTAGACTATTGATTTAGATCATCTTCTATATCGAATTGTGAAGAATTGTTATTGAATTGAGCTATGGTGATAATAGCATTTAAAGGGTTATTTGTGATCTAATCTTAATGTTGATCTTAAAATTGTACATAGATTGTTGATCCACTTGAAAGTGTGGAGGTGTTTACATTATATGTATATTGTGATCATGGCCTTGAAGGCAAAGTGTGGGTGATTGATGTATTGTCATAAGGTTGACTATGTGAATGATAATCTTGTTTAGAAACTACATATGTTAGGATTGGTTGTTGTCTCTCTATGAACACTTAGGAATTATGGTGATACTGTGATAGACTATGCTCACATACAGACACACAATTAATTAATGAATGAATGAATGAAAGAATGAATGAGGGTTAGTACTAATAAATATTGAGTCTATTGAAAGGATACTCTCATGTTGTACCCTGATGAACGAATGAATGGGATTCCTAGATGAAAGGCTATTTTCATCTTTAAATCTATGAGCTTTGCAATGAATGAATGTTGGGCTTAGGATGGTTGCTCCTCCGTGAGTTGAGGTAGGGTATCTAGTAGCAATCATTTATCCCATAATGAATTAATGTAATGAATGTCCAATACTCTGTGGGGAATAATGTTAAGCACCGAGAGGATATGAAATATGGTGGATACTCCTCCGTGAGTTGAGGTATGGTATCTAGTAGCAACCTCTTGAGATGGGTGCCCCTCCGTGAGTTGAGGTAGGGTATCTAGTAGCAATATCTGTATCCCATAACTATGTGCCCACATAGGTCTAGCTAGTGGACTTCCACTTAAAGCTAAAATAATGGCCCTACCTTAGGCAAGTAGGGATCCCTTTATCTGGTAAGGGTGACACCAGGATTCCATGAGTTGCTCACATGGTCTATGTCGGTTAAGGCTTACCCCTACAAAAATATAATGAACTATGGTCTTTTAAGGGTGTATTACTTAGGATAGATAGTGGAATGGGATGTCATTTATACATTGCACAAGTAGACATTTAAGAGAGATCATGGTGTGTCCTTTATAATGGTAATGAATGAATGGGTTCTTATGTTCATATGAATGAAGGTGTTGGTCTTATGAGCATGTTAATGTAAACGTTGGTCTTAATGTAATGAATGAAGGTATTCTTGATGAATTGAATGGATGTGATGATCTTAGGTGTTAACGAATGAAGTTGTCTAAATGCAATGATTGAATGAGTAGCTTATGTTGAAATGTAAAAGTATCTTGTATATTGTAGCCTTAAGAAACACCTAGGTGTGGTGTGAAGAGGTAGTATGGGCTGCCCCTCCTTGTCTTACTTAGGTGTGTCTTAGGATGACATTAGATAAGGGTTGTAAGTTAATGAAGTGACTTACTTGATGAATGTATTTATATGGTTTATGTGCTTTATTAATGATGGTTAAAAAATGTATGGAAAGTTCACTTTTGGTGACCTTAAGGTGGTGCATTGGTGTGGGTAATGGTATGGGACATTACCTATACATTGCAGAAAGGTATAGCTTGAGGGTTACTTAAGTTGGAGGTTCAAGGTAAAGGTAAAGGTAAAGGTAAAAAGGGTTATGCATGATTATTGATGAAATGTGAAATATGTGTCATTTGTGTGTTTGTTATGACTTTCATATGCCTATTATGTCAATGTTCATGAGATTTCACTAAAATGGCATAAAAGCATGACTTTTAACCAAATGTCCCTTTTAGCATGTTTTTTCATGGTTTCCATCCTTAGTGCTTTATTGTGCTAATCCCTTTCTTTCCTTTTTTGTCTAAACTGTAGGGATTTGGGGATGTTGGTATTCTATGGTTGATGATAGGTTTCTAAGGTGCTTGAAGATGAAGACTCGGTGAGTTCTCATAGATTCGAGGACATTATCCACTATATTCCTTTATGTCTTTAGTTTTATTAGAGTTTTGTATGGGGCTTAGTCGCAATGTTGTATTCAAAGTATTAGGTGGTTTGAGACATAAGTGTATAAATTCTAGAAGTCATCCGCTTGCTATTTAATGAAATGTCTTCTTTGTAAAGAAAGTTTTTAATTCCTCTCTATTTTCAAGTATATTATGCAAGGAATGATCCAAGAGGCTTGTATTATACCTCTACGAGGTCGAGTACGCCGGTTACGACTAGGGGGTGCTCTCGGGTCATGAAATACTTGGTATGAGAGTGTAAGGTTATGAAATGGTCATAGGCTGTCTCAAACCACATCTAGTAGAGTCTTGTTCATAATGAGAAGCGCGCCACATTATGAATAGGAGGCTATTGGGTGCTAAGAAAGTTTCACGTCTTTATTCTTCAAGTCGTGCCATGGAGTTTTTCGCTATAATGTATTTCCATTATCCCTTATGTGATGGTCCTTAAAGTGTGACCTCCCTTGATAAGTTTGTGTTGCAAGGGTTGAGGGAGAGAAAAGGTTGGTTGTGATGTCAACTATGGCTATGTGACTTGATGGATATGAGGTGTAAGGTAGTGATGTTGATTTTAGTATGAAAGGTTATGTGTGTTGTTGGTTGTGAGCAAGAGTTTCTTAATGAAGACCTTCCTAGTTTAAAAGCTCTGGTATGTTGATGGTATGTTGAGTTGTAAAGTTGTTGAGAGGTGTTGATATCCTTACCTCATTCTTTATGTGCATATTTAAGCCTAAGACAAAGAGTTCCTAGTAGCTTGGGTCATGAATTGAATTCTTGCGTGAATTGAGTTTCCACGGTCTCCTTATGTTATGCATGTTTTAGTTGAATGAATGTTAAACGAGAAAAATGAGTTTTCAAAAGTTGTATTCCTCGTGTTAATGTGCATCCTTGATGAGTTGCCTAAATATTGCATAAGTTGACTTGTGAACATGCCTAAATGTGATTCTAGATAGATGTTGCATGATTGTGCTTTAAAGAGATAATTGCATAATGTGCCTTGTGAAGTTGTAGTGAGCATGATGTGAATTGGAGAAGGAAGTTCCTCCAATGAAATGAGAATGTAAAGCTTTGATGCATGATGAGTCTGTAGATGTAGTTCCTACCTTCTTATTGTGTTTTGAGCTTATGATATGGAGTTGATGTTCCTCCTAGTTATATGCCTTATATTGATGTTGCATGATTTATTGTGGGCTTCTAGTCTCGAGTCATTACCCTTAATGTGTTTTAAGTGTCATTCGAGGACGAATGCTCCCAAGTGGGGGATAATGTAATGACCCTAAAAATGAAATAGTAAGAACTAGAGCCTCTCATGTGTTTTAGTAGTGGTTAACTTGTTTAAATGATGAGTTTTGCCTTTTGAAGTTTAGTTTAAAGAGTTTTGAAGTCAAACATCAAGAGACGACCATGACGTTCGAAAACTAGTCTTGGGAGCTAGTTTGTCCTAGTGTTGTTTCGTCAAAGTTTGATGTGTTTTTTGAGTGTCAAATCATGTGGTGCTGGTTCCTATGTGTAGTTGGCCATGTTTAGGGGTTAGATGTCTGGGTACGACTCCCCAGGGATCACCCGAGGGGTCCTTGAGGAGGACCCCATCATTGGCCAAGAAGCTGCAAGGGCAGCACGATCCACGACCCCAAACAATGGCCAGTAGATCCATCTACGGCTCATGGGTCTTGGGCATGGACCAGGCCTGTAGGTTTTGAGCCACAAACCAAAACCACGGACCCCATTGACAGGGCGTGAACCAGGCCACGGTCCAAGGTCTGGTGGGCGTGGAATGGACCTGCAAAAGTTGTAAAGGGCACGACCAACTTAGGGGTGAATTTACCCTTACACGGCCAAAAGTTGTAAGGGTTTTTTTAAAGTATTTTAAAGGTATTTAAACATTTAATTTGTATTTTAGATTTCATTATTTCCTTTTTCCCAAAATCAAAACCCTTTCCCTCCTAAAGTTCTCCCTAGAACAACATTGAAGGACAAGGTCAAGTTTCAAGTTAGGATTGAGGGTTTCAAGTTATTTCTTCTCAAATTTCGTGGGGAATTCATCTCTAAGGTATGGGGATCCTTTATCCTTGATTATTCTTCCTTTCAAGGACCTCAATCAAAAAGGTTTTCAAGGTTCTTCAAAAACTCAAAAACCCTATTTTGAATTCTAAGCATGGTTTCTTGCATTAAATGATTTAAAAGGATGATTTTTGATGTTATCAATGTTAATTGATGCTTATATTGAAGAAAACTCCATGAACCCATGGATTCCTTGAATTTCTAAATATGGCTATAATTTGGGTGTATTGATTATGTTTCAATTAAGTTAGATTTATGTTTAAATTTTTGTAGACTATTGATTTATGTCATATTCTATATTGAATTGTGATGAATTGATAGTGTATTAAATAATTGAGATGTTGGCCTTGAATGGACAATTGTGATTTAATTTTCATGTTGAGTATTGAATTGTGTTTAGATTGAATTGTATTATTGATTTCTATTGTTATCTATACCTATTTATGGTGAATTGTTGTAGAATTTAGTAATGGTGATTATGGCTTTGGAGAATGGCAAGTCGATTTAATTTCATTGTTAATGTAAAAGTGATATGGAGGTGTGATAGATTGATGTGTGATCCACCTATGGTGAAGGTGTTTACTTATTGAATGCATTGCAATCATGGCCTTGAAGGCAAAGTGTGGGTAATTGATGTATTGATAGCTATATGAATTGGTGTGAAGTATAGATGTGTGTGACCTAAGTGAATGAAGAATGATCTTTTTTAGAAGCTACATGTATTAGCATTGGTTGTTGCCTCTAATGAACACTTATGAATGATGGTGATAATGTGATAGACTATGCTCACATACATATAAAATGAATGAAAGAATGAATGAAATAATGAATGGGAGTTAATGCTAATGAATGTTGAGTCTATTAAAAGGATAGTCTCATGATGTACAATGAATGGATGGGATTCCTAGATGAAAGGCTATTTTCATCTTTGAATATATGAGCTTTCCAATGAATGAATGTTGGGTTTAAGATGGGTGCTCCTCCGTGAGTTGAGGTAGGGTATCTAGTAGCAATCCTTTATCCCATAATGAATGAATGTAATGAATGTCCAATACTTTGTGGGGAATAATGCTAAGCACTGAGAGGATATGAAATGGGGTGGATACTCCTCCGTGAGTCAAGGTAGGGTATCTAGTAGCAACCTCTTGATATGGGTGCCCCTCCGTGAGTTGAGGTAGGGTATCTAGTAGCAATCTCCCCATACCATAACTATGTGCCCACATAGGTCTAGCTAGTGGACTTCCACCTAAAGCTAAAAGAATGGTCCTACCTTAGGTAAGTAGGGATCCCTTTATCTGGTGAGGGTGACACCGAGATTCCATAAGTTGCTCATATGGTCTATGTTGGTTAAGGCTTACCCCCACAAGAATGTAATGAACTATGGTATTTTAAGGGTGTACTACTTAGGATAGGTGGTGGAATGGGACGCCATCTATACATTGCACAAGTAGACATTTAAGAGAGATCATGATGTCTGCTTTATAATGGTAATGAATGAATGGGTTCTTATGTTCATGTCAATGAAGGTGTTGGTCTTATGAGCATGATAATGTAAAGGTTGGTCTTAATGTAATGAATGATGGTATTCTTGATGAATTGAATGGATGTGCTGATCTTATGCGTTAATGAATGAAGTTGTCTAACTGCCATGATTGAATGAGTAACTTATGCTGAAATTTAAAAGTATCTTGTCTATTGTTGCCTTAAGGAACACCTAGGTGTGGTGTGAAGAGGTAGTATGGGTTGCCCCTCCTTGTCTTACTTAGGTGTGTCTTAGGATGAAATTAGATAAGGGTTGTAAGTTAATGAAGTGACTAACTTGATGAATGTATTTATATTTTTTATGTGTTTTATTGATGAAGGTTAAAGAATATATGGAAAGTTCACTTTGGGTGACCCTAAGGTGGTGCCTTGGTGTGGATGATGGTATGGGACATTACCCATACATTGCAGAAAGGTATAGCTTAAGGGTTACTTAAGGTGGAGGTTCAAGGTAAAGGTAAAGGTAAAAAGGGTTATGTATGATTATTGATGAAATGTGAAGTATGTGTCATTTGTGTGTTTGTTATGACTTGCATTTGCCTATTATGTCAATGTTCATGAGATTTCACTAAAATGGCATAAAAGCATGACTTTTAACCAAATGTCCCTTTTAGCATGTTTTTGCATGGTTTCCATACTTAGTGCTTAATTGTGCTAATCCCTTTCTTTCCCTTTTTGTCTAAACTGTAGAGATTTGGGGATGTTGGTGTTCTATGGTTGATGATAGGTTTCTAAGGTGCTTGAAGATGAAGACTCGGTGAGTTCTCATAGATTCGAGGACATTATCCACTATATTCCTTTATGTCTTTAGTTTTATTAGAGTTTTGTATGGGGCTTAGTCGCAATGTTGTATTCAAAGTATTAGGTGGTTTGAGACATAAGTGTATAAATTCTAGAAGTCATCCGCTTGCTATTTAATGAAATGTCTTCTTTGTAAAGAAAGTTTTTAATTCCTCTCTATTTTCAAGTATATTATGCAAGGAATGATCCAAGAGGCTTGTATTAGACCTCTACGAGGTCGAGTACGCCGGTTACGACTAGGGGGTGCTCTAGGGTCGTGACAATAACAAAATACACCTAACATGATACTAAAATCAAATGGGTAGAAGAAATTAGACCTTGATAAATGCAAAGGGAGAAGAATAGAGAAGACCCACTTCCAACTTGGGGAAGATGAAGCCCTTCTTTCTTCAAGTCTCCTCAAAACCCTCTCCAAACTTGAGAGAAAAATATAGAAAGTACTATAGAATAATAATAATTTTACTCTAAAATGTTCCACACTAAGACTACAACTCTAACTAGTATTTATAGTTTTCACAGATTGTGCTGCGTAGGATTGTTCGGCGACGTTAGTCGAGTTGGCCGACTGACTCGGCGACTCGCCCTTCTTCAGTTTCATCGCCGTTTCATTCTTGCCTTCAGCATCTTCGCGTCCTGGACCATTGGGAGGTATCGTATTACTTCGTGAAACTATTTGGCGAAGCCCTGACTGCTCATTTTATCGCCTTTTGATCCACTTCCTTTAGGACTTAGCATACTGGAACATAAGGCAAAGTGTGTTCGTTCGGCGATTCGCCAAGCGGACTCGGCGATCCTCAGGTCTTCATTTATTCATTCTTTTCAGCCCTTTTCGTTTCTTTTTGTGCCTAAGTATCCATGCTTCCACTAAAACATCAAATACCTGAAACTTAAGCATTTTAATCAGGTATTGAGATAAAACAAGAATTCAAGGACACTATTTCTATTAAAATCAGGCCCTAAATGAGTCCAATTTTTGGACTCATCAGTGTCACCTATGAAAGGGGTGATGAGATTTAGCAAGGAAGGAAAACTCAGCCCTAGAAATGTAACTTCTTACATAATAAAGGGTTGGTAATGCGGCCTATGAGTTAGAATTGCCAGCAAAACTAGCAGCGGTTCATCTAGTCTTTAACATTTCTTTGTTGAAGAAGTGTGTGATTAATCCGGCATCAATAATACCATTAGAGAGTGTGGTTGTGAAGGATAGCCTCACTTATGAAGAGGTGACGGTTGAAATTCTTGAACGTTAGGTTCGTTGTTTGAGAAATACGGAAGTCGCTTTAGTGAAAGTTTTGTGGAGGAGTCAGTCTGTAGGGGGTGCTACTTGGAAAGCAGAACCATCCATGATGGCCAAGTATCCTCACCTCTTCCCTTCGATTACGATTTAGCTTGAGGTAATAGTTCCTCTCCAGTCTCTCAGTTTAATCTTGCGTAAATTCAGTCTCAATATCTTTTTCCTTCACTTATTAGATATCAATTCTTAGTACTTAGTTGTAGGGACTACAACTCCTTCACTCCATACTCAGCTTGTTTAGACTTCATTCGAGGACGAATGTTCCAAACGGGGAGATAATGTAACATCTCGAATCTCAAAATAAAGAAAATCCTTGTTTTCAAAAACACTGGTGCCAATACCAATAGAACCACCCATGGACCGTAGTAGAACCACGGACCGTAGGTGGGGTTCCATCACTAAGGTCAAAACTTTTATGGTCTCTGATCCCACCCATGGTCCACCACTACGGTCCATGGTTGGATCTATTGACCGTAGGTCTGATCGTATGTAACATTCCAAAAACTAATAGCCTAAACTAGAGTCTAACACAAAACTAATAGGGTTATCTAAAGCTTGAAGTTAGGCATAAAGCCTTGAAAATACCTCCCCACATCTTAAAATTCATGTTTTTGTGTTAGAACGTCAAGGTTTAAACCCGAAAGACCATCCATGGGTCCTTGAGGAAAAGGCCCAAAATGTGACCTAGGTAATGACCCACGAGGGCAACCTACACCTCGTAGGGCCACCCACACCCCGTAGGTAGGGATCGTAGGTCAAGTCCCTTAAAAATGGGTTGCAAAACTCTAGAACATGGACCTCCTAGATGCCACATGAGTCTACTCACGGACCATGGGTCTTGGGTGTAGGTCACCCCTGAAACTGCCTTTTGGTAGTTAAGTCTAGGGGTCTTTTGGAGATTTACTATATAATTAATTGTTAGGTGGTGTCGTTTTAAGATTATTTTAAACACCTAGATAAGTATTTTTACCACCTAAATTAAGCCATCTAAAATCATAATTCCTAAATTTCCAAATCAAAATCAAATCCTCTCCAAAATCTTCTCTCTAGAACCCAAAGGAAGAAGATCAAGTTAGGGCTT
The DNA here is from genome assembly GCA_029582445.1 of Solanum paucissectum. Taxonomy (NCBI): domain Eukaryota; kingdom Viridiplantae; phylum Streptophyta; class Magnoliopsida; order Solanales; family Solanaceae; genus Solanum; species Solanum paucissectum. Next base: position 1,936 of record JAJONZ010018624.1, on the reverse strand, counting down.
GAAGAAGGAGCCTTTTTCACACGAATTTGTTGGATTTCTTCACCTAAGGTATGTTAGTCTTTGATTTATGGATATCTTTCATCCATAAAGTTCTCAAACTTTCAATTTCAAAGTAGGAAATTCTCTAAAAGCTAGGATTTTCACTCCAAGTCATGGATTCTTTCTAAAAACATCTTTAATTATTTTATTGTCATATATTATGATTGAATTGTTGATTATTATTGTTTTTATGAGAAAATATCCCATGAATCCATGAAACCCCCATATCCCTAATTTATGACTTTGTGATGTGGGTGAATTATAGTAAGGTGAATACTATGAAGTTGTACTTCAAATAGTTTAGCATTTGAATCATGTTACCATCCATGTCTAATATAGTAATTCTAGATAGGTTGGTTGAATGTGCTCTATAGTCCTTGAAGGGAAAAACATGAGAAATAGTTATTGTATGAGACCTGTGTGTATGTAATTAGATTGCTTTGAGAGTAAAGTGAATATACTATAATCTAATTTTTGTGTTGATTGGATGATAATCCTCATTTACACACTTAGGTATGAATATCATATAATGTGAAAAGTTTTTCATATATAGTGATTCTTAGGTTTGAATACTAGTCTCACTTATTGAATCTAGGAGCTTTAGCATGAGTTTGTTGGATTGAGTGTCAAGACACTCTTCCATAATTATCAATTTAAGTCAAGACTTAAGGTGAACTCAATAGGAATTATGCTTAGTACCGAGAAGATATTGACAATGATATGGAAGCTCCTCAGCTAGTAGAGGGTGGATTTCTAGAAGCAATTTCCTTATCCCACAAACTATGTGCCCATATAGGTTTTTATCTAGTGGATCTACCTAAGATAAGAGTATAATTCTACCTTAGGCAAGTAGGAAAACCCCTTTTCGGTGTGTAGACACCAGATTCCATGTTTAGCTCACATGGTCTATGTCGGTTAAAGCTAATCCCACTATGATAAAATGAACTAGAATATGAGTTATGTACTATAGTTACTCTATAAGCTTTCCTTAGTATGGGTAGGAGTATAGGATCTTATTCATACATTGTACAAGGATGCTATGAGGGTACTTATGGTATATTTCCATTATGAGATGATGATCAATATGTTTAATATACTTGTGTTTTATTCTTTTACACTAATCTTCATGATGAACCCTAAACTTGGTAAAGTCCATAGTTTTCAACTAAAATGTCCCTTTTTAGGATGTTTCAAGGTTATCATGCATGGCTATCATACTTAGTGCATTTTTATACTAACCCATATTTCTTCTACATTTTTCCACAAAGTGTAGATTTCGGTGTTTGAGGTGATCTTCCTTTGATACAAGCTTGGATCGACTATTCTCCTAGCTTGTGGTGAAACCTCATGGATCCGAGGACGAGTGATATCTTGTTGTTCCTATTCTTTCATTGTATTAGACTTTCAGATTTCTATTGTAAGGGTTGTGACCCTATTTGAGACTTCGATTGTAATAAATGGCAAAATGAGACAATGTCTAGACTTCCACTTTGCTTTTATGAAAACTTTTGAAGACTTGAAATGTATTTTACTCTTTATCGTTCTTTACTTATGTGATGATATGCTAAGTTGCTTACATGGTGCCTTTAGGGGCATTGTGTGCCTTGTTACGTCTAGGGGGTACCGTTGGTGTCACGCCCCGAGACTACCCCCGAGACGCGGACACGGGACCTAGGACCACAAGTGATCCCAAGCTAACCCTGCTGGCATGATCATGAGCATACTAAAGATAAAAAAATTGATGCGAAAGCTAAATCATAATTTAAAATGAAAAGATGGGGAATACCCATATACTATAACTGAGATATAAGAAAACTGATGAGTTTAATACAAAGGAAATATTAACTCAATACTAAGCTGAATCTAACTATGTCTGAAATAAGCCTCTAAACTGACT
>JAJONZ010018623.1:0-17778 GCA_029582445.1 Solanum paucissectum | reverse complement strand
GGTTTCAAGCAGCGTAAATCTTCTATGTATCATGCTGCCGCCAATGGTCTTGCTGAAGCATTCAATAAGACTCTATGCAACCTCCTGAAGAAAGTTGTCTCCAAGTCCAAATGGGATTGGCATGAAAGAATGGAATAAGCTTTGTGGGCATATAGGACAACATACCGCACACCAACTCAAGCAACACCATATTCACTTGCTTTCGGAGTTGAAGCAGTCCTGCCACTCGAGCGTCAAATACCTTCCTTAAGACTTGCTATTCAAGAAGGGCTCACTGAAGAAGAAAATGCTCGACTGCGTCTTGCTGAGTTAGAAGCACTTGACGAAAAGAGGCTAGAAGCCCAACAAAACCTTGAATGTTATCAAGCTCGTCTATCTCGTGCTTTCAATAAAAAAGTTGAATTTTCTGTCTCTTTTCTGAATTACGAGGACCCCTATTTATAGTTTTAGAATAGAGGAGTTGCGATTGGAACAGGGTTCCCTTCGGCCAATCAGATTTAGTGCCCATTTCCGCATTTACAAGCCCTTTTTAAGAACCGCCCATATTCCCCAATTTTTCATGTGTAGTATTCCATGGATTTGGGGCCCGAATTTTTTTTTCCTCAAAAAAATTTATGAGGACCTTTGTAATGAGCTGGGGAACCTTCACGTATACTCACACTATTTTTTAATGGCCATTTCCTCATTTACAAGCCATTATTTAAGAATCGTCCAAATTCCCCAATTTTTGTATGTATTAGCACATGGATCTGACGCCCCGAGCACCCAAATTATTTTCTCAAAAACTTTATGAGGACCTCCGTAATGAATTCAGGAACCTACACGTATACTCACACCATTTTTTAATGCCCATTTCCACATTTACAAGCCCTTTTTTAAGAACTGCCTAAATTCCCTGAGCACCCAAAATGTTTTTCTAAAAAAGTTTATGAGGACCTCTGTAATGAGTTGGGGAACCTTTACGTATACTCACACCACTTTTTTAATCCCCATTTCCGCATTTACAAGCCATTTTTTAAGAACTGCCCAAATTCCCCGATTTTTCGTGGTTATTAGCCCATCGATCTGGCGCTAGAGCACCCGATAATTTTTTCTCAAAAAACTTTATGAGGACCTCCGTAATGAGTTGGGGAACCTTCTCGTATACTCGCACCATTTTTTTAACGCTCATTTCCACATTTAGAAGCCCCTTTTTAAGAACCGCCAAAATTTTCTGATTTTTGTGTGTATTAAGCCCATGGATCTAGTTCGGAGCACTCAAAATTTTTTCAATAAATTTATTATGAGGACCTACTTAATGAGTTGGGAACCTTCACGTATACTAACACCATTTTTTTAACGCACATTTCCTCATTTACAAACCCTTTTTGAAAAACCGCCTGAATTCTCTGACTTTTCGTGTGTATTACCCCATGGATCTGGCGCTTGAAGCACCTGAAATTTTTTTCTCAAAAAACTTTATGAGGACCTCTGTAATGAGTTGGTGAACCTTTACGTATACTCACACCATTTTTTTAACGCTCATTTCCGTATTTACAAGCTCATTTTTAAGAATCTCCCAAATTCCCTATTTTTTTCGTATTAGCCAATAGATTTGGCGCCCGGAGTACCCAATATAATTTTCTTAAAAATATTTATGAGGACCTCCGTAATGAGTTTGGGAACCTTCACGTATACTCACACCATTTTTTTAACGCCCATTTCCGCATTTACAAACCCTTTTTTAACCTCCCAAATTTCACAATTTTTCGTGTGTATTAGCCCATGGATCTGGCGCTGGGAGCACCTGGATTTTTTTCTTGTAAAAATTTATGAGGACCTCCTTAATGAGTTGTGAACTTTCACGTATACTCACACTATTATTTTAACGCCCATCTCCTCATTTACAAGCCCTTTTTTAAGAACCGCCCAAATTCCCCGATTTTTCATGCGTATTAGCCCATAGATCTGGCGCGCAGAGCACCACGATGCTTTTGTCATGACGTCCTAGACAATGACACATGCCTTTGGAGTCTAGAGGCCCCTATTGTTGGTCGGCAAGCCTATTATGGTGGGGGCATGCATCGCTTCTATCCCCAAATTTTAACTTAGAGGTGTTCACTCATAATCCTGCACACGGTACTGCGCCACAATATTACATATGGATCCTGGACGTGTCATGGGAACCACTGCCCCCGAGCACCATACGTCGTGCTCCACAACACGTTGAGTCAACAACATGTGAATACCCAACCTATTCAAAAATCAAAAGGGAGTGAACATTAGGTCACACTTCATGCATAACAATGTTTTGTTGGGCAGCCGTATCTATTTTTATCGTCTTTCCTACGTTTGAACCTACATTGTGGAGGTCAAAAAATAGTAGAAGCTAAACCAACAAGGCAATTATCATGTAATTATTCAATGAACATTTTTTATTATTTATTTTGTCCGCTAATAGTAAGTACCTCGTTTGCTACAATTGATTATTCAATATTAAAATTGACATTCACATACGCATTACCAAGGTATTTCGAACTCAAAATCAATTCTTTTCATCATATTTTTACTTACGAGGAATAAAACTCCTCAGCCAAATAGGGGGAAATTCAAAATTAGATGGGTTAAAAGGAATTTATGAGAAAATACCCAAATTCAAAAAACAAATCGGTTGAAATGGACATCCGAGGCCAAAGTTATGAGCATTTGAAGTTTCACCATTTTACAATTAGTTTTTATAGTTCCACTCCTTAATTTGATTTGCCTTTTTTATCTTATTGAATTTTCATTTATATAGAAGAATAGTTATATCGAATTTTTTGTTTTGATTAATTTTTTTTTGTCTTGATTAATTTTTTTAATTTTTAATTTAAAAGCCAGGCTCGTAAACCTTATTTATTAAAATAATTAAAAATTGAGTAAATGTATTAATAACAACCACGATCTGCTAGTTCTTGCTAATTTATTTAAATATTTCTATGTTAAATAATTATAAATATAATTCATGTGCGGTTTTTTTTTTTTTTGGAAAATAAAAACATTTTATCATCCAAGTATTATTTACAGCACTATATTTTCCACCGATGTTAGAATAGAAATAAAAATCATTGAATTGGGCATCCCCACCTTCAGCGATATTTGCCTATACTACTAAACTCTTCGACTTATCTTATAGTTCTAGAATTCTTTTATGGATAGAAGCTCAGCTGCCTTAGACAGTTTTGGACATATGGAAACATCAAGCCTCGATAAAACACTTCCTGAATTACATGTCTGATTATCGCTTTTGGTTCCATTTGAACTTTTATGAACCACCTCTTGTTCCTTTCTTCCACTACATGGTATACACAACTAGCTAACAATGTAGCCTTGGCATTTTTCCCTTTTGCATTAATAATTGCCCCGCTAATCTCTTAACTCGATCCTTTAGGGGGGCCTTTGTATTCCTTGCCACTTTAATAAGTTGCCCCATACTTCTGCTGCAACTGAACATTCAAAGAAGATATGAGAAATGCTTTCATCAGCATTCCCACAAAGGCAACAACGAACCTCTCGGTTGATGCCCCATCGATGAAATCTATCCCTTGTATACAACTTCCCATGTATGGCGAGAAGAAGAATAAACTTCCATTTTTCCATCCCCATGTTATTGCATATCAACCTTCTCCAGTCCACCTTATCGAAGGTCGTTCTCATCACATGATACATCTTTCTTATCTAGAATTTGTCTAGCTGTGTGAACTCCTCCATTGTATATCCAGCTTCTTCAACATAATTCCTAGCCTTCAATATCTTTTGTACCACCGAGGACGCTTGCTTTGCTTGTACTTCCTCGATTGATTTCCCTTGTATATAGTAGGTGTGCATCCACTTCACCCATACTTTATCTTTTTCTGTTGCACAAATTCTACATAGCCTTACAAATAGCAGCTTTGTTCCACACATTAATATTAGTAAAATTTAACCCCCTGCTGACTTAGGTTTGCATATGGTATCCCAAACAAGGAGTGCTTTCTTCGATACTTCTTCCTTTCCTGTCCATAAGAAGATTCTACATATGAAGTCAATGAGCTTGACAATCTTCTTTGGTAGCACAAACACTTGAGCCCAGAAAGTTTGTATGGAGAATAAGATTATTTTTATCAATTGCATCCTACCTGTTTATGATAGGAACTTAGTTGTCCAGCTTGTAATTCTGCTTACCATTTTGTCGATTAATGGTTGGCATTGATCAGTGGCTAGTCTTTTTGTGCTTAGTGGAATTCCAAGATATCTAAAGGGTAGATTTACTTTAGAAAAGCATAGATTCTCCAGTATTTGTCCTTGCACCATAGGTTGCATCCCTCCAAAATAAATGGAGCTCTTGCTCACATTAGCGGCCAGTCCATAGCATTGAGAACTTCTGGAAGCATTGGTAAACCATCTCGACAGATTATACCTCTCCTTTGCAAAAAAAGTAATAGATCATCGGAAAATCCCAATTGGACTATTTTGAGCTTTGCATATCTAGGGTGGAATTTGAACTCTTTCTTATGTGTCATAGTTTTCAAGATCCTGCAAAGATACTCCATAACTATCACGATTAAGAAAAGGGACATTGGGTCCCCTTGCCTTAAACTCCTTTTGGCATCAAATGGCTTCGTTGGTTTACCATTGATCACTATTGAGTAGGACACAGTTCTAAGACATGTCATTGTCCACTTTATGAACTGTGCGGGAAAGCTTAGCTGGACCATTATCTGCTCTAAGTAATCCCACTCAAGTGAGTCATATGCCTTCTGCATATCGATCTTCAACATACATCTTGGCGAAATTCCTTTCCTTCCATAGCCCTTTACCAACTCATGAGTCAGTAAGATATTATCTTGGATGATCCTTCCTGGTACAAATGCATCTTGACTATTATCAACTAAGTAATCCATCATCTTTTCAATCTCCCAGTGATTACCTTAGATATAATTTTGTACAGAACACTGCAACATGAGATGGGTCTGCATTCTCCAATGGTATTAGGATGTTGGACTTTGGGTATCAGTATTATAAATGTGCAATTCAAAGCTTTGAACATCTCAGTTGTACTGAAAAACTCTTGAGTTGACTGTATTATATCTTTGCCTATTATTGGCCATGCCTTTATAAAGAAAAGGGCATTGTATCCATCTCCCCAGGTGACTTCTGATCATTGATCTCTTTTAGCGTTGATATTATCTCCTCCTTTGTGACTGGTGCTATTTGTTTCAACTGTTGTGTTCTTGTTAGTCTTGGTTCACTGCTCATTATATTTCTCCTTACTACTGATAACACAGGGGTTGATGATCCTAGAAATTGCCTATAAAATTTAATGGTTTCTGCTTCAATGTCTTCTGTAGTGTCAATTATATCTCCTGAATTGGTAGTCAACTTCCTAATCTGATTGTGTGCTTTTCTATTCTTCATGCAGGAAAAATATGATCTTAGAATAAAATAATCTATAAACACTATTTTTTTGCAGAAAGAAATTGAAATCTTAATTCCCAAACAGAATTCAAACTATAGATCCAATACATTTTGATGGTATTAAAGGAAGCTAAAAAATTGACAATAAATAGGAAATAGAACAATGAAGCAGCAACAACAGGTGTTTACAAATTGCTTTTATTGAGAATCAACAACTAGTAGTACATCATTGGCTGCACATGAAGCAATGCTCGTATAGCCACCATTATACTGTATGATGTTGGCTACGCAAGCATTGGTTCAGCGCAGCCACAGATGTACTCGTTGATTCATATAGTATGATGGTGGCTATGCAAGCATTGCTTCCGCAGTCCTTATGTTCCCACATCACTCTTGCATCTGAGCAGCTAGTCATGTATACTAAAAAATACACAAACAATGTGGTATTTGTCACACTCCTTTCTTGCGTATGGCGAAAGGGTTTTTCCATTTAAGTGACGATATTAATTAGAGATTATTTTATTTATTTTTCAGAGTCGCCACTTGGAATTGAGTTATGGTGTTCCAAGTCACCTTTTTGTTTAATCCCTAATCAAAAGGAAATGACTGTTTATTTGGTCTGCGACCAGAAAATTAGGTAAGAAATTTTGTTGACCGAGGGGAAGGTATTAGGCATCTCTCGAATCCCGTGATTCTAGCACGGTCGTTTTTATTGACTTATACTTATCTTGATACATTTTTGGATAATTTATGTCTATATGCCAAAATTTGCTTATTTTTTAATTGTTGAATATTTATTAGTCTTAAATCGGATGCATAACTGCATTCTCGATCTTGACATTTGGAGACATAACTGTCTTCCCCTCTCGAGTTCATCACACTTAATAATCTCAATTTACACCTCTTGGTTTGAATTAACAAAAATTAATTATTAAAACAATTTGGACAAGATGCGTCACCGCATCCTTGAGTTTCTTTTAAGTGTTTCAAAGAAAGATGTGTAATCACATTCTTAATTGAAACCGACCTTTGAAACGGGTCATATATTTTAATGTTTTACGTACTACTAGAAAGTTTAAGTGTATTATTAGTGATTAAACTACCTCTACTATTTATATTTATAAACACTATTTACATAATAAAAGTCTAAAATCTTAAATAAATATAAAGTTATTTCATATTAAAATTCGACATAGATGCATTTATATTTTAGTATATTTACAAGTCATGACAAAAAGCATTAAAATAAAAAATAAAAAAAATGTGCAACTCTTCATTTCTTAATTTTTCTAGGATGAACATTTTTAATTTTAGATAAAGTTGACTAAACAAACTATTATAATAATTTTTCAGGTATTTGGTAAATTTTGATTGGATGGACGAGATGCTTAATTAATAATAACATATGTTACACGATGAAAAATAATGAGATTAAACGCACATAAAATTCGAGCAACTTTATAACATTGAAATCAAGTATTATATAATTGTGAAAATCAAATTATACAAGAAGTTAAATGGTAACTCTTGCGAAATCAATTCACGAAAAGAAAACAATTCTAATAAGGAACCACGAACTCGAAACCACGAAAGTGAACCTCAACCTCAACTTTTGTATGTGAGTGAAAGAAAAAAAATATAAAATAAAATGTGAGTTTTTCTTTTCTCCTTCTGGCGTTTTGTGTGTGTATATTTTGCTGATGGTTGTTTTTTTTTCCTTTTTCTGTACGTCCCCCTCTTAATGTATTTAGGATGAGTGTTGATACATAGGGGGTATGGGTTGCTGATTGTAGTAGTGTGTATGTGTTTAGGATAGTGGGGTGTTGTGGTGTGAGGCGGGTAGTGGAGTTGGTGAGAGTTGTGAGGGAGTGGGACTGTGAGGTGTACGTGGGGTTGTGGGGGGGTTTTATTTCTATTTTATTATTTTTTCTTTCATAATTAATATATAAGATAATATAATGATAAGAATATTATTTATCTATTTTTAACTAGCAGAAAATTAAGTAGCTAATAATAAATTGTAATTATAAAATACTAGCTTCTTTATTAAATTAAAATTAAAGAAACATATATAGAATTTTTTTCTTTCTAAATATTTTCTTTTCTTTTTAAAACAAAACTGATACTGATGTTAATGCAACTCTATTTCTTAGTTTCAAATATTTTAAAATAAATTTACTAAAATACGATAAAAATTAAAATATCTAATTTATATATAAAGCAACATTTATGCAACGAAAAGTGATGTAAGGCCTTAAGTTCGGTAAAAATTATGTGTCTACAGTTTGCCCCTCTTTGACTGAAAACACGAAGTGTTTGTCAGACAAAGAAGTAGACAAAGCGACGAGTTTTGACCGAACTCTTATTTGAAATAAAAAAATTGTGCGACCGAGTCTTGGTTTTGGACATCCTACATATCCCGGGTTATAAGGGAATCATGTCACATGTAGTTCAAGAGATGAGGTGATGAGTTGCAAGTTGAGTGAGGTTCCATCGAGGCTCCAAGTCGCGGCTCCTAACCTTACATAAAATAATGAAAGCTAATTGTCAAAAGAAAAATAAAAGTACAAGCTCCTATCTATGCAACTTCTCTTGAGTCTTCAGTTTGAGATATCACCTTGATTTTGGTGAGTCTGTTGATCTTGAATTGAATTTGATGCTTAACTTGCCACTTAGAGTGGGATTTTTGTACTCTTCAAAATGACAATTTGAATATGTTCTTGAATGACTGCATGTCTTCTTGATCAAAAGTTGAATAGAAATAAATGTCAGGAAGTTAGGCTGCTACATGCATTGAAGAAGCTAATTTTGACTATCATGGAATTGATCATTCTGAAAAAGAGTTAAAACTTTGTTCTTGAATTTCAAATCCATGTTTCTCTTGAAAAAACCTGAAAACCATCACAAACAAAAGAAATAAACAAAAAAATTTCCCCAGTTTTCACTGGAAAATTTTTGTGAGTAATTAGCAAATGTAAATTTTCAAAATAAACTCAAACTAGGAAGTGTTTATCCTAGGAGAAAAAATAAAAAATAACTTCTTCGAGTAGGAAGTGTTTACCTAGGAGAAAATAAAACATAATGATCCCAGACTAGGAAGTGTTTATCCTAGGAGAAAAATAAAAAAAAATAACTGTCTCAGACTAGGAAGCGTTTATCCTAGGAGAAAATAACTAAATCCCATTATGTAGGAGGGTCCTTCTAATCCCATTGTCCAGGAGGGTCCTGCTACACTAAATCCCATTATGTATGAGGGTCCTGCTAATCTAAATCCCATTATGTAGGAGGGTCCTGCTAATCCCATTATGTAGGAGGGTCCTGCTAATCTAAATCATCAAATACATTCACCATAACATTTTATCTTTTTTTTTTTAGTTTTTAAATGTCTTATATTAGGAAATGTTTATCCTAGTAAAAAAATGAAAATAATTGTCTCACACTAGAAAATATTTATTCTAGGAGAGAAAGAAGAAAAATAATAATAATAATAATAATAATAATGGTCACCGACTAGGAAATGCTTATCCTAGGAGAAAAATGAGAAATAAATATCTCAGACTAGGAAATGTTTATCATAGGAGAAACAATGCATATAATTTTTTATTTTTTCTTTTTCTTGCAATAATATTAATAAATTTGAATCTTCAAGATATCTTTTATGTAAGGAACATTTTCCTATTTTAGAAAAGTAACAAAAGAAAGTTTATGGTTTTTTTAATGGTGGTCGATTTGTGGCATTGGCTTTGAGGAAAGTTGCTCCCGTTGTTGCCATGTTTGAAGCTAATTTTAGCTTGAGATTGATTGCTTTCGTTTGCTAGTCAGATCACCTTGATAATCTTGAAAACATCTCTAGTTGTTCAGAATTTCCAACTTCAAATTTGTTATATTGTTTCCATCCTCCAACAATAATTGAATCTTGTATTCAAATATTGTCAATTGCTGACAAGTTACTATGCATATCACTATTTATTGAATCATGTCACGATTGATGGGTTAATCTAACTTTGTTTTCTGCAATTGAAGAGATGGTAGCAATTTTGAAATCATTTTCTGCTTGCTTAATGAAGACTATCTCAAGATCGAATTGAGTGAGACGCAAAATAAGAAGAAATAATATTGATCCTTTTAAGAAGAAGAAAATAAATAAATAAATAAATAAATAAAAATAAATGGACTCCATTGATAGTGGTGGTCAATTCTAATGATCATGACATGCATTTTGGATTAAATGGTCTGGTCTGTCCAATCAATCTAAACTTCATCTTTGCCAAACTTTCAACTTTGACGTTAGACTTCTATAATCCAACTTTTGCACTAGATTTATGACTAACACTTGATTGGTGGTTCCTCGAAATGTTTTCACTAACAAGTCTTTTTTTTATTATCTCTCACTCACTATCGTCTTACGGTGCCCTGAGGGTTTTCACCAATAAGACTCTCTCATTTTTTACTTTCTCTCGACTCAAATGATCTCCTATAGGACTTTTGAGGATTTTCATCGATAAGATTCCCTCATTTTTCACTCTTTATGCGAGTGGCATAACATTTTTTCTTATATAATCAACACTGAAAGCTTGCTTGACTTGTCATTGTTAAAAATTGATCAGAAGGTCTTTATTTGTATTGTAACGTGGCTTTTGGACAGGGTTAAAAAGAAAGGATTGGTATGGATGCTCAAAGATACTGCGTAACAGGGTTAAGACTTACAACTTTTGAAATCCACTCTTTTTTACAAAAATACAATAAAATAATAATAATAATAATTATTATTACTATTATTATTTTTTCCCTAGTTTTTGTGATGAGGACTTTCTAAATTTTTTCTTGCTTTGCCCGAACCTCAAAATAAGTCTACCTATGTTCTTGCCAAAGCAAGAATCAGGTCGAACGTAGTTCAAGAAGTTTGTTCTTTTGTTGTTATTATTTTTTCAACCCTTTTTTCACTTTTTCTTGACTCTTTTTTGTGACTATTTTTTTTTTTGACTTTATTTTGAATCCAAAAGAGGGGTATGAAAGAAAATAAATTTAAGGCTCAAAAGGGGTAACAAAGAATTACACGGTGTTTGAATAGTAGAATGAAATGCCTTTGTCATATCAATTATTAAAAATGTCAAATACAAGCATGCCCTTTAAGATGTGAAGTGCGAATCATACATTATCTCTTTTCCACATATGCATTGATGGATACGTATATCATTTTTGTTTCATATTTGTCAGCTTGGAATTTCCATTTGAGTAATACCTTCTTGACAACAAAGGCTTGTGTCAATTTAAATAAAATTTATTCTTCAAGCCTTTTCTATACTAAAGGACGTACCAAGGTGTTTAAGTCCTTTATTCATTTTCTCGAATGTATATTTTTTTTTGACTTAGTTGGTGTATTCATTTCATGACTAGATATAATATTCAGATCTGACCAAATTCTCTTGCATATCATGTCACAAAATTGAATTGAAAAGAGATGTATATGTGTAAAGCCAAATAAAACGGATCAAAGTGACACAAAATAAAGATTATATTAAGATAATAATAAAAAACTTGGTGACAAGACAACAAACTAAATTTAGGTCACAACTCTATAATAACCCAAACTACGACAAGACTCAACAAACAAACGCATTAGAGAAATGATAGAAAGGTTTGACTTACTAAAAATAAAAATGAATTGCATAGCAGAATTAATGACAAAATAAACTATCTATACACTCTTTTTAGAGAAAAAAAGAGAGTATCTCCCAATCACCAAGTTTGACTTCTTAGCCACTATTTTGCATATTAGACTTCATGAAGGCTCCACCAATTTCAATTGCCTTTTCTTGAGAATTAGGAGAGGTATCATATTTTTTTTCATCACATATCATCTCGATAAAGTGTACATCATTATGCGTCGGTAGAGGATTCTTAGTAACATTTGGGGGGTCATCATTTTGAATCACAATCATCTTTGTTTGAATCATCTCTTCCACCTTTCTTTTTTAAAATTACGACAATCTTCAATACTGTTCCCTGGAGCATCAGAATGGTATGCACATCGTGCTGTAGGATTGAAACTCTTTGCATGTGGATCCACATAATTTTGAGGAATTGACTCTATCAACTTCAAATATTTCAACTTATTAAATAAACTAGTGTAAAACTCTCCAATTGGTGTGAAATTGTTTCTAGGCCTTTGATCTCCTTCAAATCTCTGTCTCAGACGGAGATTATAAGGTGCTCAAAATTTTTGAGAAGAATTGTGAACATTTTGATATGTTGATGTTCGCCATTGAGGATAGTTTGGGGGGTATGCATATTGTTGTGCATTATAGACCGTATATTGAGGTGAACCAATAGAATATTGTGTTTCTTGCATAGGGAGATAGTGATGGTATTGAGGTGGTGCATATTGATAAAGTGGACCCGTTAGACTTTTTTGTGTGTCTGACACAACATTCGCTACATCCTCCTTCATTTTCTTTCCCCCAAGATTTCATGATCCATTTTTAATCACCTGTGTTGTGGCTTTCAACGCAGCTTGACTTATAATTCTTCCAGACTTGATGCCATTTTCCACCATTTAACCAATCTTAATAACTTTGGCGAATGTTTTTCCAACAACGGAAAGTAAATAATGAAAGTAGTTTGGTTCTTGCGCTTGGAGGAAAACATCAATCATTTCAGAATCTTTCATTGGCGGCTTAACCCTAGCAGCTTGCTCCCTCCACCTAATAGCATATTTACAAAAAAATTCGATGTTCTTTTTCCTCATGTTGGCAAGTGAAGTACGATCTGGGACTATGTCAATGTTATATTGAAATTGTTGAACAAAACATCGAGCCAAATTATCCCATGTTTTCCAATTAGAAGTATCTTGATCTATGAACCATTTTGAGGCAATTTCCATCAAACTTTTCCCAAAGTAGGCCATGAGAAATTCTTCTTTGCTTTCAGTCCCTCTCAGTTGATTACAATATTTCTTTAAATGAGCTACAAGATCTCCATGTCCATCATATTTCTCAAACTTTGGAGTTTTAAAATCGATGGGTAGATGAACGTGGGGAAACATGCACAAATCATTGAATGAGACACTTTGTGACCTCCCAATCCTTGCATATCTCTTACACTCTATTCCAAACTCTTCATTTTTCTAGACATTTCTTCATGTTCCTCATTTTTAACTATTTTTTCAGCTTCAACAGAGGAACTATACTGATGAGTGTGAGGGAAAGAGCCTGGAATTTTAAGAGCCTCTTCAGGCGTGTAGCCATGATCATGAAGAACTTGGGATGAGGGATCATTGTTGAATTTGGGCACCATTGTTGGTCGTGGAATGCTATTAGTTGGCGCAGTTGGCACGAAAAGTGGATTACTCATCATAGGTGTATTCAAAGGGCGCACCGTAGAAGTTCCAGCGACATTGAATGTGGTAGCAAAGGGGCCGAATCCAGGTGGATAAATTGGATCATTTGTCGACACTTGGATAGAGGGTGACATATTGGTATTTAGATAGTCACGAATTGAAGATGGTGTAGCTTGTCCACTCCTCCAAGCTTCGTACATCTCTGCCATTTGTTGTCTTAATACCTTTACCTCTTATGTTGACACTGTTTCTTGTGAATCCATCTTGTTTCGGACCTCATCATTGTCCGACTCATTTTCGTATTTGTGAGCCATTTTCTTTTGCCCTTTTGATCTTGTATTATGGGGATGAGATGCCAGCTTAACAACAAACCAACCACCTTAAGTTAACTGTGTGCATGGATAATAAAGTTTGTTAGAGTTAGACCTTCTTCAGTTATGACTACATGTTGAACGTCATGCATACACATGTCTTTTTATTTAAAGAATTAGTTTAGGAAGTCTAATGTTTAATCCTAACTAACTCAACTATATTTATTTTTTATTATTGTTTGATTATTTGTTTATATTTTCATTTATTTATTTATTTATTTTAAAAAATAAAAAATGATGCATCTATCAATTTCATTTGGATTGCGTACATAACACACTTGATAAAAATGATTAAGATATTTGCATAATTTTTATTTTAAACTTTTAAGATAAAATCTTTTGTCTTCTTGATTTACTAAAAGAAAATTAAGAAACAATCTATTTTTTATCTTGAACTTCATGCTAAACTGAAATAAAAAATAAACAAAGAAAAATATTTTTTGACTTTTCATTTGAGTGACAAATTCAAAAAATTCCAACATTATTAAGATAAAAAAAATTGTAAGAAAAAAAATTGTCGAATAAAGACTACAACCTTTTTTTAATTTTTTTTTTGATTTTTGAATAAAGATCACCGAACCCAAAGAGAGTTGCCTACGTATCTTATTGTGATGAGAATCAGGTGTGCGTAGTTCGTTCAGATTGAACTTTCCAAATTATTATGAAAGAAAACTATTTTGAATTTCTTTTTATCAACTGTACAAAAGAAACTTAAATAATTTATTTATTTATTTTTGTAATTTTGTGAAATAGTGAAAAAAATTCATTTCATTTTTGAAAAGGGTATAATAACTTATAAAAGATTATTTTTTTATGTTTTCTTCCTTTTTTTTATTTTGTAAAAATAAAAAGATAACATTTTCTCTTATTCCGTTAATCACACTAAAATGGATCAATTTGCAAATACTTTCTAAATAAATACATTTTTATGTAGCACATAAAATGATCTAGATGATTAAATACGATAGGGGTACATGTCCTAGATGGATCCGACCCCTATGTCAAATCCCACTAAGTCAAATGCAAATGATGCAAATAAGCGGAGCCTACTAGAGATAATCATGTCTATATTTCAAGTTTAATAAGCTCAAACCTAAAGAGATTAGTGTCTAGACTGGCTTACCCGAGTGGACAACTCGAGCCAGGGAGAGGCAACTTATCGGTAGCAGATCTATTCTAACTTAATTGCTGGTCCAATCCCGCCTAACATATGTGACTAAAAGTCCTTCACTAGGTGTCAAAACACTCTAGCTTTATCTCAATTAAAAGTAGGATGCATAACTACATTCCTGTAAATGTGTGTGACGTGTCAGTAGAGACTCACAGTGGTGTAGACTGTAGACAGAAGACAATAATTTATAATACAGTTCAACATTATCAAAGCAATAAATGAGCAACAAGTAGCACATTAGGTCGTTATATACAAAATATCCAAAAAATAATAATAAGATCAAGTAAAAGTCAATATAAAAAAGCTCAAATTCTGGTTAATCCCCAGCGGAGTCGCCAGAGATGTCACACCCCTTTTTGCGCATGGCGAAAGGGTTTTTCCATTTAAGTGACGACATTGATTAGAGATTATTTTATTTATTTTTCAGAGTCGCCACTTGGAATTGAGTTATGGTGTTCCAAGTCACCTTTTTTTTAAATCCCTAATCAAAAGAAAATGACTCTTTGTTTGGTCTGCGACCAGAAAATTAGGTAAGAAATTCTGTTGACCGAGGGGAAGGTATTAGGCATCCCTCGAATCCCATGATTCTAGCACGGTCGCTTTTATTTACTTATACTTATCTTGATACATTTTTGGATAATTTATGTCTATATGCCAAAATTTGCTTATTTTTTAATTGTTGAATTTTTATTAGTCTTAAATCGGATGCATAACTGCATTCTCGATCTTGACAGTTGGAGACATAACTGTCTTCCCCTCTCGAGTTCATCACACTTAATAATCTCAATTTACACCTCTTGGTTTGAATTAACAAAAATTAATTATTAAAACAATTTGGACAAGGTGCGTCACCGCATCCTTGAGTTCTTTTAAGTGTTTCAAAGAAAGATGTGTAACCACATTCTTAATTGAAACCGACCTTTGAAACGGGTAATATATTTTAATATTTTACCTATAAAGTTTAAGTGTATTATTAGTGATTAAACTACCTCTACTATTTATATTTATAAACACTATTTACATAATAAAAGTCTAAAATCTTAAACAAATATAAAGTTATTTCATATTAAAATTCGACATAGATGCATTTATATTTTAGTATATTTACAAGCCATGACAAAAAACATTAAAATAAAAATAAAATAAAATGTGTAACTCTTCATTTCTTAATTTTTCTAGGATGAACATTTTTAATTTTAGATAAAGTTGACTAAACAAACTATTATAATAATTTTTCAGGTATTTGGTAAATTTTGATTGGATGGAAGAGATGCTTAATTAATAATAACATATGTTACACGATGAAAAACAATGAGATTAAATGCACATAAAATTCGAGTAACTTCATAAGATTGAAATCAAGTATTATATAATTGTGAAAATCAAATTATACAAGAAGTTAAATGGTACCTCTTGCGAAATCAATTTACGAATAGGAAACAATTCTAATAAGGAACCACGAACTCGAAACCACGTAAGTGAATCTCAACCTCAACTTTTGTATGTGATTGAAAGAAAAAAAATATAAAATAAAATATGAATTTTTTTTTCTTCTTCTGGCGTTTTGTGTGTGTATATATTTTGCTGATGGTTGGTTGTTTTTTTTCTGTACGTCCCCCTCTTAATGTATTTAGGATGTGTGTTGATATATAGCGGGTATGGGTTGCTGATTGTAGTAGTGTGTATGTGTTTAGGATAGTGGGGTGTTGTGGTGTGAGGCGGGTAGTGGAGTTAGTGAGAGTTGTGAGGGAGTGGGAGTGGGAGTGGGAGTGGGAGTGTGAGGTGTACGTGGGGTTGTGGGGGTTTTTTTATTTCTATTTTATTATTTTTTCTTTCATAATTAATATATAAGATAATATAATGATAAGAATATTATTTATCTATTTTTAACTAGCAGAAAATTAAGTAGCTAATAATAAATTGTAATTATAAAATACTAGCTTCTTTATTAAATTAAAATTAAAGAAACATATATATTATTTTTTTCTTTCTAAATATTTTCTTTTCTTTTAAAAACAAAAATGATACTAATGTTAATGCAACTCTATTTCTTAGTTTTCAAATATTTTAAAATAAACTTACTAAAATAAGATAAAAATCAAAATATCTAATTTATATATAAAACAACATTTATGCAACGAAAAATGATGTAAGACCTTAAGTTCGATAAAAAATTACTTGTCTACAGTATTTGTAGCCTTTATACAATGTCCAAACAATTGTCTTCCATTGAGGCTCACAATAGCAAGCGCATCTGATCGGCGATCAAAGTAATCAACAAAACCATAGGATGACTTGTCCTTCCTTATGAGCTTGTATCCCTCAAGGGGACCGTGGGTACTAGAGAAAACCTCTTGAACAAGTGGTTCTGTTACTTGTGGGTTGATGTTTCCAACATACATGCACACTCCAGGAAGTATGCAATATGTTGAAAACATCAACTCACAAGTCACATAACCACTTGTTCGAGAGGTTTTCTCTAGCACCCGCGGTCCCCTTGAGGGGTACAAGCTCATAAGGAAGGACAAATCCTCCTATGGCTTTGTGGATTACTCTGATTGCCCTCAATAGAAGGCAATTGTTTGGATAGTGTATAATAAGTTTGAGTGACATTGAACTATATATAAAGATGACCTACCATATCTTATAGTTCATTTGGAAAAATAATAAATTGCATTCCTATATTATTTTGGAAAACAAATATATATTGACAATATGAAATATACATAGAGATGGACTACCATATTTCCTAGTTCATTGGAAAACTAATTAGTTGCATTCCTAATTTGTGTTGGAATCAGATTTAAAGACCATATTAAATATACATAGACATGACCTACCATATTTCCTAATTCATTTGGAAACATATTAAGTTTTATTCCAAATTTCTTTAGAAAGAAATTTTAGATATAGTTGTTATTTACTTACCTATATGAGTTAAATCCTTATAATTAAACCTTTTGTTTTGGGAAAATAGTCGTGGAAGGAAGTAAATGAAATACAATGAAAGTTAATTACTTATATAAATTGTATTAGATCACTAGAAAATTAATTAGATTTGTCATAGAAATATGTGGTTCTTTTTTCACATGATAATCAAAGGAATGATGATTAGTGAATTAGTTTGTAACGGCCCGAGAGCACCCCCTAGTCGTTACCGGCGTATTCGACCTCTCGGAGGTCTTATACAAGCCCTTAGCATTCGTCATAGCCTTATCATAGAAAAATAGCGGAAAATTTAAAACTTTTCATAATATAACACATGACTTAGAAAGTCACCACATTTAAACCCTTAATACAAAATCAAAATACTACGTCTCGAAGTAGCCATCTTAAAACACGACTACAACACAAGAGGGACACATCCCTTACAATACAAAAGGAACTACTATCTAGTACAATGAACTTAAAGAAACTCTTAAACATAAAGGTCCTTGAATATTTAAGGACACACTCGAACTTGGGAATAGTAAGCCAAGCTC
>JAJONZ010018620.1:0-19578 GCA_029582445.1 Solanum paucissectum | reverse complement strand
ATGATTATTAATAGGAATATTTTAAACAAACCGACCTCCGGATGTTGCTTTTATTAAAAGTAATTAGATTTAATAAAAAATACCGACGTCATGAGGTCGGTATCACATTAAATTTTAAGATAAATAAAAGTAATCATGTTAATTAAATAATATTGACATCGGGAGGTTATTATTTTTTAACTTGTATAAAACCGTCATTCGGAGGATGACTTATTTAAATTTAATTGAAAATATTAATTTATTATATACTATTTAAGTTTACCGACTTTCGGAAGTCGGTATTATAATTTTTTTGTTTTTTATTTTACACAAAATCGTCCTCTGGAAGACGATTTAAATAAAATTAAATCAAAATAGAAAATAATACCGACATCAAGAGGTCGGTTTTTATTGTAATTCATTTTCTGGGAAAAATTCCGACCTCCTGAGGTCGGAATTTGGTTTTCCCGCTTTATTTTGCATAAAAATCGACTACTTGTTGTCGGTTTTCATATCAACGTAATTTCATACTCTAAATATGGATTATTGATATAACTTTTTATTTATAAAAGTATACAAAAATTAATTATAGGTGTAAAATGAAAATTTAGTTTTATGCTAGCAAAATTATTAAGGAACATTTTAAACAAACCGACATCCGGATGTCGCTTTTAAAAGTAATAAAATACCGACCTCCGGATGTCGCTTTAATTAATAGTAATTAGATAAAATAAAAATACCGACCTCATGAGGTCGGTAAAAAACCGACCTCCGGATGTCGCTTTTAAAAGTAATAAGATGAAATAAAAATACCGACCTCCGGATGTCGCTTTAATTAATAGTAAAATATACCGACCTCATGAGGTCGGTATTTTAATTACATACTATTTAATTTTACCGACATTCAGAAGTTGGTATTTAAAATTCCGACCTCAGGAGGTCGGAATATTTCATGAATTACAATAAAAACCGACCTCTTGATGTCGGTATTAAAATACCGACCTCATGAGGTCGGTATTATATTAATTTATTTTTACATACTATTTAATTTTACCGACATACGGAAGTCGGTATTATAATTTATTTATTTTATATTTAATTGATTTATTTATTTGCTTAATACCGACATCACGAGGTCGGTTTTTATTGTAATTCATTTTTTTCGGGAAAAATTCCGTCCTCCAGAGGTTGGAATTTGGTTTTCCCTCTTTATTTTGCATAAAAACCGACTACTTGTAAATACCGACCTCCATTTGAGGTCGGAAATTTTTAGGTCGGTATTCACTGTATTTTTAGTAGTGTTTGAGCACTGGCGCGCCACACCAGCAAGAGTGCCACATCAAGATCTCTGAACTTTGAGGGCTGGAGCCCCGCACCTCTCACAGCGCTAGGGACGCCAGTTCTCCCCATTTCTTCCCCACCTTTTCGTACTTGTTCCTTAGCAATGTACCTATGTTTTCTAGTTGATTCCAACACTCTAAGGTACATCCAAACATAATGAAATCATCCATAAATATGAGATCATGAACCTTGAATCCATAATTCAATTCAAGGAAAGTTAAGATCACAGAAGTTAAGAGTCAAGTCTAGAAGTTAAGAAGCAAGTCAAAGCAAAGTTTATAATGTTTTCAAAAGTCTTTCACAAACGTTTTAACTTTGTTTTAAGACGTAAGTTTCAAGTTAAGCAAAGAGTAAAGAGTTGAGTTCATTTCTCAAAAATATATAAGGGAACTAAGTATTCCCAAGAGTTTAAAAATGTTGTCACATTTGAGTAAGAAAGGGAACATCGATTCTAAGAGAGATTTTAAGCTAAGCTTTGAGTAATTATCTCAATACAAAGAAAGAAGTTCGTTTTTAAAACATATGAGCTAAGTATATTTTGGAAGAAGTATTGAGCACCGACATGGGGATGCGAGTTCATATTAACTCAAGTCTCCATAAACCATGTAGCCATCATGCGTAGTAAAGGATCATACTTTTTAGATGAATCCTTAAGATGCTTTTAGCATAGACTAGTGGATCCACTAAGTTAAGCGTTCTATATGATGGAAAAGTATAGGAGAGTTCTGGCACCGTGGGAAAGACGTTGTATCACCACTTAGGCTCATAGTAGTGGTTGTCGGTTAGAGAAACTCCCACATAAACTATATTACTTTATTATATGAGTAAAGTTGAGTTTGTTATAGCATTTTCTTTAACGAACTAAGTTGCTTTTACTGTTTTATAAAGCTTTTCATATATTGCATGTGTTTCATTGTTTTGTTATGAGTTAAGTGATTCATGAGTTGATAAGAGACAAGGTCAGTGTTTTTTTCAGAATCTTTTCTAGCCTATGTTGTTTAGCATTCCAACCCGCATACTCATACATTGAATGTACTGATGCCAGTCGGCCTACATCGTCTTATGATGAAGACGCAGGTAACCAGGATCAGCATCCAGCGCCTCGTTGATCAGATTCAGCACTCAGAGTCAATTGGTGAGCCTCATTGCTTCCGGAGGGGTCCTTTTTACATTGTTTTCTATTTTTTAGTTGTTAGGATGATCGGGGGTCCTGTCCCGACATCCCTCTTTGTTTGAGAGGCTTCATAGATAGTTAGTAGTTGAGTTGTCTTTACTCTATCATTTATATGTTGTTTAAAGACTTCTGTTTCCATTTTGGCTAAGTTTGATCTCTTTAAAGTTATGTTTTGAGATCATGTTGTTAAGTTAAGCCTTCCGCTGAGTTAAGTAAGCTAGGCCAGGGGTTCACTTGGGGCCAGCAATGGTTTTCAAGCTATATCCTTGTCCCGGGTGTAGGCTCGGGGCATGAAAAGGGAATGGCGTGCCGTGACAGCTGTGCGCCATAAGTGACCCTTTGAAGTTTAAGGGCTGGTGCCCTGCGCCACTCAGTGAGCTAGGGTCGCATGCCCCGTCCTGTTTTCAGTCGTTCTCTCCGTTTGAGTTCTTTTAAAGTGTACCTTCACTCCTTTCTGAGTCTAACTACTCTAAACTACATCCAAACATAAAAAAAACCTGCGTAACATGAATCATAACCCTTTAATTCATAATTCAATTGCAAGGTATTGTTAAGAGTAAATTCTTGAGAGTTCTTTCGAGTCGTTGTGTGAAGTCTTTTGCAACTTTTTAAAACTTGTTTTAAGACTTGAGTACTTGAGTATGAGGATGAGGAGAGTTGAGTTTCATTTTTCAAAATGAATATATGGGGACTAAGTATTCCCAAGAGTAAATATTTTTACATTTAAAATGAGAGGAAACTTCGAATTCCAAATGAGTTCATGAGGAATTTTTGAGTATGATCTCTTTTAAGAGAACCTTTTGAGTAATAATCTCACATCTTGAAGTTGAGAAAAGGTTTTCAAACATATGAGCTGAGTTATATTTTGGGAGTAGTATTGAGCACCGTTATGGGAACAATTTCAAACAAACTCAAAGTCCTCATAAACCATGTAGCCAACGTGGGTAGAAAGGGTCATACTTTTTAAATGATACCTTATTGCTTTTTAAGCATAGCTTAGTGGATTCAGTTAGTTGAAGATGTCTTATACTCCGATAATGTATAGAACAATTCTGGCAGCGTGGGCGAGACGTTATATCATCACATACCTCATAGTGATGGTTGTCGGTTAGAATCTCCCAAATTGAGTTATTTTATATGTTTACATACAAACTGAGTGATTATTGTATTTTTAAACTACATTGAGTTGTTATCTACTATTTGAAATGCTTTATATAAACTGCATCTTTATTTCTGTTTTTATACTGTATTTTAATTGAGTATCCATGAGTTGAGGTTGAGTTGAGTAGAGTTGAGGTTGAGTTGAGTAGAGTTGAGGTGAGTATGTTTCCTTCTTTCCAAGTTCAAGCTTTCATATTATGTTTAGTGTTCCCCTTACATAATCGTACATTCAATGTACTGATTCCTTTTGGCCTACACCATTTCATGATGCAAATACAGGAGATCAAGGCCATCAACGGGCGCTTCGTTGATACTATAACTGTTCGAGTTAGCTTTGGTGAGCCTCCTTGCTTCCGGAGGATACCATTTACTTTTCACTTTTGTTAGGAAATCGTGGGTCTTGTCACGACTTCTATCATAGTTATTAGAGGCTTCATAGATAGTAGTAGTTCATAAGTCTTTTTCATTTCCATTATTAATGTTTGACACTCGAGTTTCCTTCTTTGGCTAGTTGAATGTTCTTATACATTTCTGTGTTTATTATTTTGAGACATTTGATTTAAAGCATTATATTTGAGTTCATCTTATGTTGAGTAAGTCTTTCGCTGAGAGTTGAGTCAGGCGAAGGTTTCACTTCGGGCCAACAATGGTTCTCGAGTGTCGGCCACATACAGGGTGTAGGCTGGGGACGTGACATTTTTATGGTTGGTTTTGAGAGGGGTGTGTGTGGGATAAGGGGGTTGGATATGAAATGATGGAAGAAGGAGATTTGGGGTTTTTATGGTGGGTTTGAGGGGGTGGGGGTGGGGTGTTAGGGTTTTGCCTTGATTTTCTTACCTTATTTGATGTTTATTTCTCTCTCGAATGAAAGTTAAAGTATTACCATAAATGCTTAAAATTTTCCTAAAAGGAAAATATAATTTTCTTCCATATTTGGTCTATTCTTTTCTTTAGAGGAAAAGTTGGAATCCTATAAATTGAATACACATTTTCTCATGCCAAGAACACAATAACATTCACAATGTAAACATTAAAGAGTTTAGCTTAGGAGGAGATTTTCTCCCAATATTATTAGTTTTACAATATGTAGGTTGTTTGCCAAATCATATCAATAATATGTTTTAAGTATGCTTTTATTTTTCATCTGATTTACCGACCATATGGTTTGCAATTGTAAGCTTCCGCATAACGCCCCAATCACTTTCAAACTCAATAAGGGGGATGGGGGGGGGGGACAAGCTGGGTCAGTTTTGAATGGTGGAGTAGACTGTACTCTTTTTATTCTAACCAAAAGTTTTAGATTCAATTTTTTATGAATAAAAAGTCACCTTTGTTAGGGAGTGATTTACTCTCAATGTAAGATTTTCTGGCACGAATTCAAATTATTTCTTCATTATATTATTTCTAGGCATTGGGGTTGTGGGTATATGGATGATATATTAATGACCTAAACAAAATTCTTGAATTTTTTTTTTTTAACTAGAGTTTAAATTTTTTTCTTTCAAGTTTAATCAAAGATCATCAAATATATTATCTAGAAATGAAAATTGGTGAGGTGGCTTCTTGGTGTAATATACATGAATTGTGGTTTGTTTGAATAATATTTTTTTGAAATTTGTGTACTCTATTATATCCATAAAAAAATATCAGTAAAAGTAGTACTACTATAATTTAATACTTTATTTTACTTTTAATATTATAATTTCATAGCTATAAATTATTGTGACAATTGAGAAGATTTGATGGGGACATATACCAAATGTGTATTATTATTATTTTGAGTAAACAGGAAAAAACTTTTTTTTGGTAAAATTTTGATTTTGCATTAATATCCAAAAGTGTAATTACAAATCAGAGTAGGTTTTTGACTACCTACTCTCTCATGAAATAAACCTCTAAAACAACCTATGAATACAATAAGAACTAACTGTACAACTTCAATTACTTATGGCGCCTCCAAAGATTACGATCAAATTGTTAGAATAGGAAAAAGCTTTACAGAGTCAGAAAAACAATATTACTTAAATCTGTTAGAAGAAAAAAATTCCATATGCTTGAGTGCATCACTAAATCTTCATCATATTTGTGTTCTTCGTTTGCTAGAAAATAGACACATTAATTTGCCTCTCTCCAAACGTCTTAGATAGAGTCAAATGTGAGATTATTAAATTTCAACTATGTCAAATGCTCAAAATACAAGAAAAGTGAAATTATACACTAATTTATACTGGTTAAAAGGTTCGAAACTACATTCTACAACATATCAACACAAATTTTTAATAAGTTGAGCTAGTAAATAAATGTGTTAATGATCATGCCAAACATGGATGGATTTGATAAATCATTTTTCATTAATGAGTTTTTGTTGTTAGGGTGATTTTTTTTGTAGAATTTACGTAGTATTTGATAATGAAAACTCAACATTTGATATCAATTTTCATCATTGAGAGACGATTTAACACAATCTCTTATGATTGGGGGGAGGGGTTGTAACCCTATATTTGATACTATTCTTAGGATCGAAACTAAATTCTTTCTAAACTCAAGATCCATAGTTGATGATGGAGATAGTTTCTACCGGTCATGATCTTAGAAAATGATAAGCGTCATTTAAATAGGTGTTTTTTCACCTCATTTTTTGTTTTCATTATTCATTTTAAAACTGAATATAAATTCATTTCTAAAATCGAGATCGTTAATTGATGGTGGTGATAGTTACTACCCATCATGAGTACGTATTTTTTATTCTATATTCCGTAACTGCTTTAAAGAAATCACATTTTCTAAATTATAGAGTTAAAATTTAAAATTATCACAGTGTTACTCACCAACAATTAGAAGAATAGATTTACAATATTACAAAGAAACAAAATATGGTGTAAAGTTAATATAAACAAAAAGTAGGTGTCACGACCCGAGTCTACACCCTGGACGTGGTCGGCACTCAAAGACCATTTTTGGTCCCCAAGTGAACCAACATCCTGGCTGTCTACAAGCCGAAGACTAACTCAAGCATACAAATTTTTTTAAACAGAATAAAATTTGTTGAACTCAATTACAAGTATTTAACTCAAATTAATAACTATGAATAAAAATAATATATTCAACTCGCAATAAATTTTTCAAAATATTTAACAAAATAAATGATAGACTTTTCAAACTCTACTGTCTATCTATGAAGCCTCTAACTGAAAAAGATGGAAGTCAGGACAAGGCCCATGACATTCTTACAACTGATATAACTGAAAGTACAAGTGGAACCCTTTGGAAGCAAGGAGGCTCACCATAGCTAACTCGAACTGCATTTGATATCAACAAAGCGTCTGTCGATGATCTTGAATACCTCTATTTGCATCATGAAATGAAGCAGGCCAAATGGCTCAGTACGTGGAATGAACGAACATGCAAGGGGAATGCATAAACATAAGCTTGAACTGGTGGAATAGAAACATATTTACCTCTTCTAAACTCCCTCAACTCAAAAAAACATAGTTCAATTCAACTCATAGAAAATAGGTCTCAACTCAATAATAGGATATTCAACTAAGTGAAATAAGGCTCAACTCAATAACAAGACACTCGACTTTGGGTACTCAAATTCTGGATACTCAACTCAATTGTCACTCCCCGAGCCTACACCCTGGGCGAGACTGGCACTCTAGAATCATTGTTCTCCCCAAGCGAACTCGTGGCTTGACTTACTTACTCAGCGGAAGAATCTAAGCATTATTACAATGATCAAATGCATTTCTACTCAACTGTTTAATAAAATAACTTAGAACGTTTAAAGGTCAAACATTCAACTTGGCCAAAGTGGTAACTCAAGTCTTAACATAAGAATAACAATGTGAAGCCAAATGAACTATTGCCTGTCTATGAAGCCTCTAAAACAAGGAGGGATGTCGGACAAGACCCCCGTTCATCCTAACAATGAAATACTAAAAGCAAATGATGAAAGGAGCCCTCCGAGAAGCTAGGAGGCTCACTAACAGACTTTGAGTGCTCAACTTGATCAACGAGGCGCTGGATGCTGATCCTGATTACCTGTGTCCGCATCATAAAATGATGCAGGCCAAATGGCATCAGTACATTGAATGTACGAGTATGCAAGGGGAAAACTAAACATAACATAAGCTTGAAAGGAATCTGAAAGACACACTTACCTTGGCTTACTCAACTCATGAATAACTTTTCTCAATATAAAGCAATAAAATACATGCAATATATGGAAAACTTGTAAAACAGTGGAAAACAACTTAGTTCGTTAACTAAAATGCAATGACAAACTCAATTCTACTCGTATAAATAATTAATATAGTTTTTGTGGGAGTTTCTCTAAGCGACAACCACTACTATGAGCCTAAGTGGTGATACAACGTCTTGCCCACGCTGCCAGAACTGTCCTATACTTTGCAGTCATATAGAACGCCTTAACTAAGTGGATCCACTAGTCTCTGCTAAAAAGCACTTAAGGAATCATCTAAAAAGTATGATCATTTACTACCCATAATGGCTACATGGTTTATGGAGAGTTGAGTTATTATGAACTAGCATCCCCATATCGGTGCTCAATACTACTTCCAAAATATACTTAGCTTATATTTTTTTAAAACAAAACTTCTTTCTTTGGTTTGAGATAATTACTCAAAACTTAGCTTAAAAGCTCTCTTGGAATGGATGTTCACTTTCTTGCTCAAATGTGAAAACATTGTTAACTCTTGGGAATACTTAGTTCCCGTATAATCTTCTAAGAACTGAACTTTTACTCTTACTCTTTATTCAACTCAGAGCTTAAGTCTTAAAACAAAGTTAAAACGTTTGTAACATACTTTTGGAAATCTTTATGGACTTCTCTTAACTTTCCTTGACTTGACTCTTAACTTTCCTTGAATTGAATTATGGATTCAAGGATTGTGATTTGTGATAGGAACGATCTCATGATGTTTAGGAGTGTTTTTAGATAGCTAAACATGAAAAAAGATCAAGAAATCACTGTCTCGAAACTAGTTTGCGATGTGGAGATGTATTTAAATTTTTGGTTGCGAAAATAATTATTGAGGTAGAACGGTCTGTGACCGCTTCACGACGCGAGGGAACTTTTCCCAAATCTAAGGAGTAGGTCCGCGATGCGGCCCCAGTGCCCAGATTCACCCGACTTTTTCCTTCTACGTTTTCCAGTCCCTATTCTCCTAAACTCGGTTCTTTTTCCCAAATTCTCGTTAGATTCAGATACCGAGCAAATGTAGCTAAGAACCTAACTTAAAACAACTCTATAACTCAAAGTAATTATCTCAGAAACTTCTCAATCTCAGCCCAATTCAAGAACGATATCAAATTCAAGAATACATATCAAGAACATCAAACTTTCAACTCTTTTAGGACGAATTCATGCTGAAATAAGCATGTTTGGCACGTGGGTGAATGAACCCAATGTTATGAAAGCCTCACATACCTCGTAGGTATCACCCCTTGATGAAATCTACAATCTTAGCTTCGAGAATTGACGATTCTTGCTTCTTCTCCTCCTTTCTCCTCTTTTTTTCTCTTCTCTAAAACCCTAACTCAATTTTTCAAAAGCGTAAACTGACCAAGTTCAGTTTAGACCCCTAAGTAATTACCAAAAATGAATTAATTTAATTGGGTATGGTAAAGACCAAAATACCCTTCCAAAATCCGGTTTAGACTTTCCTTATTTGAACAACCCAACTTCAAATAGGCATATCTCACTCATACGAACTCGATGGCGTTGGAAAGATTATTCCAATATCTTTCTTACGATATCTAGAAACACACCTAACTCATCATGAGATAGGAGTTATGGTTGTTTGAATTTGACCAAAAACCCAAACTTAACATAACTTAACAAATTTCCAAATTTTTCATTCTTTCCTAAAATGACTATTACCAATTCTAACTTTTTCTAGTTCTTTCAATTAGCGAGATGTTACAATATCTCCCTCTTGGGAACATTCGTCCTCGAATGAGATTAATCTTACAAGGCTAAGGGTGTAAAATCTAACATTCAGCTCAAACACCCAACAAGCAATGCAAATACAACATGCTAACTTATAATTTAAAGAGTACTAAGAAGAGAATTAGTACCTTGATCTCGAATTTCTCCGGTCTCAAAGAGATGTGGATATCTCTTCTTCATATCCTCCTCACCTTCCCAAGTAGCTTCCTCAACAAATTAGTTCCTCCTAAGGTCTTTGACTGATATTACTTTCTTAGTCGTCAACTTGCAAACTTGGCGATCTAAAATCTGAACCGGAATCTCTTCATAAGATAAGCTATCCTTGATCCCAATATCTTCAGTTGGTATTATCAATGAAGGATCTCCCATGCACTTTTTCAACATGGAAATGTGCAATACCGGATGAACCGCTGCTAACTCTTGTGGTACCTCTAACTCATAAGCTACATTCTCAATCCTCTTGGATATTTTGTAAGGGCCAATATATCTGGGACTAAGCTTGCCCTTCTTACCAAATCTCATAACACCCTTCATGGGTGATACTTTTAAATATACCCAATCATTTACTTCAAACTTTAACTCCCTTCTCCTAACATCCGTGTAGGATTTTTGACGACTCTGCGCTGTTTTCAACCTCTCTTGAATTACTTTCACCTTCTGCATAGCTTGATGAGCTAAATCTGGTCCTATCAACCCAGCTTCACCAACTTCAAACTATCCAATAGGAGATCTGCACCTTCTCCCATAAAAAGCTTCATAAGGAGCCATTTGGATGCTAGAGTGGTAACTATTGTTGTAAGACAATTCAATAAGAGGTAGGTGATCATCCCAATTACCTTTGAAATCAATCACACAAGCCGTCAACATATCCTCTAAGGTCTGAATAGTGCGCTCTGCTTGCCTATCTGTCTGAGGATGAAAGGCAGTACTTAAGTTCACTTTTGAACCCAAGCCTTTTTGTAATGACTTCCAAAACTGTGCAGTAAATTGCGCACCTCTGTCTGACATAATGGACACCGGAACCCCATGAAGTCTTACCACCTCTTGAATATACAACTTAGCATAATCTTCTGCTGAATGGGTAGTCTTTACCGATAAAAAGTGGGCTGATTTTGTCATCCTATCGACAATCACCCAAATAGAATCATGCTGCCTGCGAGACCTTGGAAAACCTATGATGAAATCCATATTAATCATCTCCCACTTCCATTCCGGAAGTTCAATATTTTGAGCCAAACCATCGGGCCTTTGATGCTCTACTTTAACTTGTTGGCAATTCAGACACTTACCAACAAACTCTGCAATCCCTTCTTCATACTACTCCACCAATAAACCTCTCTCAAATCGCGATACATCTTTGTGGAACCCGAATGAATGGAATATCTGGAGCTATGAGCTTCCTCCATGATCCTCTGTTGGAGTTCATCCACCCTTGGTACACACAACCTACCTTGATACCTCAATATACCATCTCCCCCTTGTTCAAAGCCAATACTTTTTGCTTATGAACATTTGCCTTCAATTCAAGA
This sequence comes from Solanum paucissectum, assembly GCA_029582445.1. Lineage (NCBI taxonomy): Eukaryota > Viridiplantae > Streptophyta > Magnoliopsida > Solanales > Solanaceae > Solanum > Solanum paucissectum. The sequence goes on along the minus strand of JAJONZ010018620.1, from coordinate 8,420 downwards.
AAAATAGGGTCTTGGTCTTGATTTGTTTTCACTTCTGACACTAAGGATGATTCATCCCCATTCACCACCACTACTCCTCGTTCTGTTTAATACATTAGGTGAACTCCCATGCGTGCAAGTATGTGCACATCCTTTGGTAGTTCTTTCTTATCTTCCTCAAAATGGGCGGTACTATACCCATAGACATCTTTCTCAAGTCATCAGCAACAACATTAGCCTTACCTGGGTGGTAACGAATACTCATTCATAATCCTTAAGTAATTCTAACCATCTCCTTTGTCTGAGATTAAGCTATTTCTAAGTAAACACATACTGAAGACTCTTGTGATCAGTGAACACATCTACATAAACACAATACAAATTATGATGCCATATCTTCAAAGCAAATACTATAGCAGCCAACTCTAAGTCATGTGTTGGGTAATTCTTCTCATGAACTTTCAGCTGTCTGGAGGCATAAGCTATAACCTTGCCTTTCTGCATTAATACGCAACCCAAACCAACTCTAGATGCATCACAATACACCACAAAACCTTGTGTACCTTCTTGTAAGGTTAAAACTGGGGCAGTAGTCAACCTCTTTTTCAATTCTGGAAAGCTTTTCTCATAAGCTTCAGACCATTGAAACTTCACTATTTTCTTAGTTAACTTGGTCAAAGGGGATGAAAGAGATGAGAACCCTTCTACGAACCTTCTATAATAGCCAGCCAAACCCAAGAAACTTCTAATATCAGTTGGAGACGTGGGTCTAGGTTAATTCTACACAACCTCTATTTTCTGAGTATCAACTTTAATTCCCTTTCCAGACACAATGTGGCGTAAGAATGCCACAGACTCAAGCCAAAACTCACATTTCGAGAACTTGGCATACAACTCTCTATCTTTTAGAGTCTGGAAAACTATTCTGAGATGGCTAGCATGATCTTCCTCATTCTTTGAATAGATTAGTATGTCATCAATGAATACGATAAAAACATATCTAAATAAGGCTTGAATACTCTATTCATAAGACCCATGAATGCCATAGGCGCAATAGTCAAACCAAAGGACATAACCAGAAACTCATAATGACCATAACGGGTCCTGAATGTTGTCTTTGGAATATCACATTCCCTTACTCTTAACTGATGGTAGCCTGATCTGAGGTCTATCTTAGAGAAACAAGTAGCACCCTGAAGCTGATTGAAAAGATCATCAATCCTTGGGAGAGGATATTTGTTCTTGATGGTAATCTTGTTCCATTGACGGTAATCTTTACACATTCGATGAGAACCGTCTTCTTTCTCACCAAAAAGACTGGAGCGCCCCAAGGTGAGACACTTGGTCGAATAAAACCCTTATCAATGAGATCTTTCAACTACTCTTTAAGCTCTTTCAACTCTGCTGGTTCCATTCTATATGGCGGAATAGAGATAGGATGAGTATATAGAAGAATGTTTATACCGAGGTCTATTTCTCTCTCAGGAGGGACTCCGGGAAGATCATCAGGAAAGACTTCTGAAAACTCTATTACTACTGAAACTGACTGAATAGGAGGTATCTCAACACTAGAGTCATTAACTCAGACTAAGTGATAGACACACCCCTTGGAAACTAACTTTCTTGCCTTAAGGTACGAAATGAAACAACCCTTAGACACTACTGAACTACTTTTCCACTCTAAGACTAGCTCATTAGGAAACTGAAACTTGACAACTCGAGTTCTACAATCAACTGAGGCATAATAGGCATGAAGCCAGTCCATACCAAGAATGACATCGAAGTCTACCATGTCTAATTCAACTAAATCAGCCATGGTGTCCTTGTGATTGATGGAAATGACACAATCACAATACACTCGCTCAGCTAAAATAAACTCCCCAACAGGTGTTGAAACACAAAAGGGTTCACAAAGGTTCTCAGGAAGAACATCAAATTTATTTGCAACATAAGAAGTCATAAAAGATAAAATTGATCATGGGTTTAGCAAAGCATAAACATTAAGAGTAAAGACTTTGATCATACCAGTGACAACATCTTGAGAGTTTTCTTGCTCTTGACGACTCGTGATCGCATAAAGGCAGTTTTTCCTCCATCCGTATCGGAAGTATCTCCTCTAGGTACAGCCCTGTCTGGTGGAGCGATTAATGAAGATTGGGCCCTATTCCCATGATTTCCATTACATTGCCGATTCTTAGGGGAATCTTTCATGAAGTGACCCTCTTGTCCACACTTGAAACAACCCTTGGAACCATCGCGACATTTACCTGGGTGGGTTCTACCACACTTAGCACATACAAGAGCCCAGTTACCTTCTTATGCCACACTACCCTAAGATTGGGCAAGTCTAGCTCTGAAATGCTGTGAATTCGGACTATTGTACTCACCTTTGTTTTTGGATGCCCGTGACCTAGCAGATGAAGGAGTATGTCCCTTTTACTTTTGTTGGGAAGAAGACCGGTTCACATTATTTCTTTGCTGCCCAGACTCATTCCCGAACTTCTTAGCCTTCTTGTTTCTGAATTCCTCCCTATCCCTCAGCTTCTCCTCCTCAACCTGCTGCCCATAGACCATTAACCTCGATATATCCATGTCCTTAATTAGTATCGCTGCCCTGCCCTCTTTGCTCGACAGACGGGAAAACCCAGCAACAAACAGGCTCATCCTGCTTCTCATATCCGCAACCATCTTCGGAGCATGACGATATAGTTGAGTGAACTTTAACCCATACTCACGAACACTTAGTGACTCTTGCTTAAGGGTACGAAACTCTCGTACCTTGGCCTCTCTCAGTTCTCGGGGAAAGAAACCCCCCAAGAAGGCCTCCTCAAAACATGCCCAACTCGCAGGTGGTGCTCCCTTAGCTCTACCTTTCTTCCACTGGTCAAACCAAGTCCTAGCAACATCCTTCAACCGATATGCAGCTAGTTCTACTCGCTCAGCATCGACAACGTGCATAACATCAAATACCTTCTTCAGTTCCTCAATAAAGTTATCTAGATCCTCAGTAGTGCTCGAACCAGTGAAACTTGGAGGATTCATCCTCAAGAACTCATGGTTCCTCGAAGTGTCAGCCTCTTCTTATCAATCCCCTTTTTGTTGCCTAACCTGATTAGTCACAGCTTGACTTAGCATCCTTATCGCTTTCCTGAACTCAACATTAGTAACTTCTCTTTAGGGTTGCACTTTAGGTTTGTTAGGTTCCTCTTGCTCCTCAATATTATTCCTAGCATGATAACCTCTAACAACTCTTTGTGGAGGCATGATTATCTGAAAACATGTGCAAGCACGAATTAGAAGAAACTTTTTATAGATCAAACTTTAACGCATGAAATGTGTAGGAAAGAAGTGATAATTTTTTCTATGTGTCGCACCCTCCTAATTATAGATGTTGCGCGCTACACACCAATAACTAGGACTCTACAGACACGAATTCATAGACTCCCTAGGACTCTTGAACTATGTGCTCTGATACCAAGTTTGTCACTCCCCGAGCCTACACTTTGGACAGGACTGGCACTCGAGAACCATTGTTGGCCCCAAGCGAACCCTTGGCCTGACTTACTTACTCAGCGAAAGACTCTAAGCATTTTTACAATGATCAAATTCATTTCTACTCAACTGTTTAATAAAATAACTTAGAATGTTTAAAGGTCAAACATTCAACTTGGCCAAAGTGGCAACTCAAGTCTTAACATAAGAATAACAATGTAAAGACAACTGAACTACTGACTATCTATGAAGCCTCTAAAACAAGGAGGGATGTCGGTACAAGACCCCCGATCATCCTAACAATGAAATACTAAAAGAAAATGATGAAAGGAGCCCTTCGGGAAGCTAGGAGGCTCACCAACAGACTTTGAGTCCTCAACTAGATCAACGAGGTGCTGGATGCTGATCCTAATTACCTGTGTCTGCATCATAAAACAATGCAGGAGAAATGGCATCAGTACATTGAATGTACGAGTATGCGAGGGGAAAACTAAACATAACATAAGCAGGAAAGGAATCTGAAAGAAAGAGTTACCTTGGCTTTACTGAACTCATGAATAACTTATCTCAATATAAAGTAATAAAACATATGCAATATATGGAAAACTTATAAAACAGTTGAAAACAACTTAGTTCGTTAAAGAAAATGCAATAACAAACTCAACTCTGTTCATATAATAAAGTAATATAGTTTTGTGTGGGATTTTATCTAACCGACAACCACCACTATGAGCCTAAGTGGTGATACAATGTCTTGCCCACGCTGCTAGAACAGTCCTATACTTTGCAAGGAATCATCTAAAAAGTATGATCCTTTACTACCCATGATGGCTACATGGTTTATGGAGAGTTGAGTTATTATGAACTCGCATCCCCATATCGGTGCTCAGTACTATTCCCAAAATATACTTAGCTCATATGTTTTTAAAACAAAACTTCTTTCTTTTGTTTGAGATAATTACTCAAAACTTAGCTTAAAAGCTCTCTTGGAATCGATGTTCCCTTTCTTGTTCAAATGTGAAAATATTTTTAACTCTTGGGAATACTTAGTTCCCGTATAATCTTTGAAGAACTGAAATTTTACTCTTACTCTATACTCAACTCACAGCTTAAGTCTTAAAACAAAGTTAAAACGTTTGTAAAAGACTTTTGGGAAACTTTATGAACTTCTCTTAACTTGACTCTTAACTTTCCTTGACTTGACTCTTAACTTTCCTTGAATGGAACTATGGATTCAAGGATTGTGATTTGTGATAGGAATGATCTCATCATGTTTAGGAGTGTTTTTAGATAGCTAAACATGATAAAAGATGAAGAAATCACTGTCTGGAAACTAGTCCGCGACGCGGAGATGTATTTAAATTTTTGGTCACGAAAATAATTTTTGAGGCAGAACGGTCCATGACTGCTCCGCGACGCGAGGGAACTTTTCCCAAATCAGAGGAGCAGGTTCGCGACGCAGCCCAGTGCCCAGATTCGCCCAACTTTTTCCTTCTTCGTTTTCCAGCCCCAATTCGCCTAAACTCGATTTGTTTCCCCAAATTCTCTTTGAATTCAGATACCCAACAAATGTACCTAAGAACCTAACTCAAAATAAATTATAACTCGAAGTAATGATCTCAGAAACTTCTCAATCTCAGCCCAATTCAAGAACGATATCAAATTCAAGAATACATATCAAGAACATCAAACTTTCAACCCTTTTAGGACGAATTCAAGCTAAAATAAACATGTTTGGCACATGGGTGAACGAACCCAATGTTATGAAAGCCTCACATACCTCGTAGGGATAACCCCTTGATGAAATCCATAATCTTAGCTTCGAGAATTGATGATTATTGCTTCTTCTCCTCCTTTCTCCTCTTCTTTTCTCTTCTCTATAACCCTAACTCAATTTTTCAAAAGCGTAAACTGACAATGTTTATTTTAGACCCCTAATTAATTACCAAAAATGAATTAATTTAATTAGATTTGGTAAAGACCAAAATACCCTTACAAAATCCGGTTTAGACTTTTCTTATTTGAACAGCCCAACTTCAAATGGGTATATCTCACTCATACGAACTCAAAATTGCACAAACTCGGTGGCGTTGGAAATAATATTTGAAGACCTTTCATATGATATCTGGAAACACACCTAACTAATTCTGATCTAGAAGTTATGGTCATTTGAAGTTCACCAAAAACACAAACTTAACATAACTTAACAAATTTCCAGATTTTTCGTTCTTTCCTAAAATGAGTATTCCCAATTCTAACTATTTCTAGTTCTTTCAATTAGTGAGATGTTACATCAATATAAAGAAACAATAAGAGATGCAATATATGGAAAGCTTTTAAAATAGTAGAAACAACTCAATGTACTTAAGAATACAATATACTCAGTGTGTATGCAAAGATACAAAATAAACTCTGTTTGTATATGAAAATACAAAATAAACTCTATGTATATAAGAATACACAATATCTATGTGGGAGTTTCTCTAACCGACAACCATCAATATGAGCTATGTGATGATACAACATCTTGCCTCACACTGCCAGGGCCATCCTATACCTTGTCGGGAGGGGTATAGAACCTAACTATTAAGTGGATCCACTATTCTATGCTAAAATAATTAAGTATTCATCTAAAAAGTATGACCCTTTTCTACCCATGGTGGCTACACGGTTTATGGAGACTTTCAATTATCTGAACTCAAACTCGTCCCCATATCGGTGCTCAATACTACTCCCAAAATGTAACTAGCTCATATGTTTAAAAAAACATAACTCTTTCTGTGGTTTGAGATTATTACTCAAAACCTAGATCAAAAGCTCTTTCGGAAATCGGTGTTTCCTCTCTTGTTTAAATGTGAAAACATTTACTCTTTGGGGATATTTAGTTCCCATATAATCTTTGAAAAGAAACATGAACTCGACTCTACTCTTTCTCAAGCTCAATGCTCAAGTCTTTAAAACAAGTTTTAAAACTATTTGTAAAAAAAATTCTTAAAAAAGGGTTCATGCCGAATTATGGATGTGAACGACTCAATTTAGGGTTTTCAATAACCATAGATAGAACTCAATAATCGAAACTCAACAACTGAGAAATCAAGAACTTCAATGATACTACTCATCTAAAGAATGTTCAACTCATAAGGTTCATGTAGTATTATGGGCATGAACAACTCAACTCATAGACTTCATGGGTAATATGTAATAGTCCCATGATTAGGAATAAAATTTCAAAAGGCATTAGGAACTCAATACTCAAGACTTAGAATTTGAAGATACTACTCCTCTCAAAGATGCTCAAATTATGAAGTTCATGCAGAATTTATGGGCATGAACGACTTGACTCGAGGGTCTAAATAAAAATATGAAATTCATGCATGTATACGACTCTTCTCATTCTCGTACTTACTTCCTCAAAACTTAGCTCAAATCTATAGTTAATCTCAATGGATTTCACAATTGAACTCATAGACTTTCTTGAACTCTACTATTAACTCTCTCTTGAATTTGAATTATCAATTCAAGAGTTATGATTCATGATATGAAGGATCTCGATGATAGTGTAGGCTCATGAATACACTCTCCTCACTCTCATGCTCACTTACTTGAGTCTTGAAACAAGTTATTAGAATTTTTAGAAGACTCCTCAAAAACCTCAAATAACTCACAAAACTTGGCTCTTAACTCTACCTTAAATTTGAATTATGAATTCAAGGTTATGATTTGTGATAGGAAGGATATTGTGATTATTAAAAGAGTTTTAGATATTTAATCATGAGAAACGGTTGAAAAACACTGTATGGGGAGCAAGTCCATGACGCGGAGATGAATTATAATGTTTGGTCGAAATAATTTTTGAAATAGTGGAGTCCCTGTTCTTTCTGTGATGCGGAGAGAGAAGGTTCACTTCTGAGGAATAGGCCTGCAACGCGGACCTGGTACCTGTTTTCAGTCTGACTTTTTCTTCGTCGTTTTCTAACCCCTATTCACCTATATTTGATTCTTTCTCTCAATTTCTCTTTAGATTTAGATACCCAACACAAGAATCTACTCATAAACGACTCTAAAATAATCACGATTTCCTCAAGAACTTAACAATCCCATCCTAACTCAAGAACGAAAGCCAATTTCAAGTACACAATTCAAGATCATCAAACTTTCAACTTTCTAGAATGAATTTCACTAAAATAAACATGATTGGCGCATGGGTGAACGAACCCAACGCTATATGAACTTACATACTTCTTAGGGATTAAACCTTTGGCGAAATTCGAAATCAAATCCTCAACAACTCTACGAAATCTTGGCCTTTCTCTTCTTTTCTCTTCTCGAACTCATTTCTAAAACCCTAGGGTAAATTAGGATTTGTGTAAACTGAACCAAATCAGTTTAGACCCCTATTTAATTACTAAAAATGAAATAAATCAGATAGGGTAAGGAAAAGACCAAAATACCTCTCTTCAATCCTGGTAACTTTCCTTAAATGGACTACCCGATTTTAAATGAGAATATCTCCTCATATGAGCTCAAAACTTAGAAAAATCGGTGGTGTTGGAAAGAGGATTCTAAGAGCTTTCATTTGTTATCTTGTAACCCACCTAAATCATCCTATACTGAAGGTGATGATCGTTTGAAGTTCATCCAAAACTTTGAGGAGCAAGAATGACTTGAATGAATTCTCTTTAATTCTTTTTGGAACTCAAGGTGCTATATCTATTGACCTGACCTTAATACTTAAGAAAATTTAAATTCCTTGGTAAAATACTACTGATGTGAGGTCAAAATACATATTTTTAATCATTATTTGCCTCATATTTATTAATTATATTTGTCCTTTCTGAGTATAAATTTTATGGATTGTCCTAAATTGTGTATTTTATTTGTAGGATTAAATTGATGGAAAAATGAAGAAGTTTGGAGCTAAAACGAATTAAAGATGGAAAGTTGAAGAA
>JAJONZ010018619.1:0-20513 GCA_029582445.1 Solanum paucissectum | reverse complement strand
AAAAAAAAAAAAAAAAAAAAAAAGATGAAGAAGTTACCTTGATGATGGCCCTGGTCCTTCCAAGGACATCGTGCACCTTAATGCATGTAAAATACGTAAGTTGAGGGTGGCTATTATGAAGGAAAACTTTTTTAAATAAATAAATAATAATAATAAAAAATGATTGAAACATTTTTGAGATGATGAGAATTACTTGTGAAATAATTGTTGAATAGAGGCTGAAAATAAAGAAGAAAATAATGGGTGATGAAGTCTTAAAGTGCAAAGTGCTTAAGGAAGTGTAAGTCACTATTATATAGTTTTCCTACTCGTCCCCTAGCCTACTTTACAACTCGTTAAAGTTCTATTTGATTCTATTCGAGCATGCTTAATTAGTGGAGATCTACATAATGGGCAAACATATGGTTCTTTGTGCATACATGTGAATTTTCTTTGTGAGTGTGAGAGTTGTTCTTGATATGAAATCCTTAATTTATATTCAATCTTTTGAATTGAGTGTGTGGACTATTTCTTCTTGTGAGGGCACTTGTTCATGATAGATATGTGATTTTATTAACTTTCTTTGATGAGAGTAAGGGAGCAAGCTTAAATTTGATGAGTTCAAAGTCTTTCTTTGAGGTTAGGAGGTTAGAGGTTTGTTGTTTATTTGGATGTCTTGCATAATGATTGAGAAGAGTACTTGATGTTTTGAAATTGGTATATGGCCTAATTGTTTGTATTAACCCAAGTGATAACATTCCTAGTATGATGTATTTGAGATGAACTTTAATGTTTGCTCGAGGACGAGCAAAAGTTTAAGTGTGGGGTGTTGATGTGAGGCCAAAAATACATATTTGTAATCATTATTTGCGTCACATTTATTATTTATATTTATCCTTTTTGAGCATTAATTTTATGAATTGTGCTAAATAGTGTATTTTATTTATAGGAGTAAATTGGTGTAAAGTTAAAAAAGTTTGGAGCTAAAACGAATTAAAGATGGAAGGTTGAAGAAAGAAATCAAACAGACAGCTTAATGAATTAAATTGAAAATTATATTAATATTTATATATGGAAAATATCGGCAGAATTCAAATTGAATTGCTGCCTGCTGCCTGCTGCCACGTGTCATGCACCTGAGGCAAAACAAATCCAAAACTTGAGGCGGCGGTACTCTTTCACTTGGAAGTCAAATTCCGTTTGGTTTTGGAATCACAGTTGGTTTTGGACTCAATTATTCTATTTAGGGTTTTCTACATCTATAAATAGTCCATAGAAAGAATTATAGGAGATCAACCAAGGGCATCAAGTAAAAAGTCATCAATACTTTTTAGGGTTCTTTTCTTCTTCTTTCTTTTCTTAGAGATTAGTGGCTAAACGCCCTTGTTCTGGGGCTGTAGCTACGAACCGAATGTTGAATATTTAAGGTTTATGAATTAATTCTTGGTTGTCATTATAAGTTACTTCTATATTCTTGTTTTAGTATTTCTTGACTGGCCATCTAGAGATAAATCTATTGTCTAATCTTAAAATCGATAGAGGAGGGGTTAAATAGACCAGAAAATATAGAGAGCTCGATCGATCCATTTAATTGAGGTGATTTGTGTTCAGGAGTGACGCCCGGACGAACAACTTGCTTGGTTACGAAACAGGATGAAATAAATGCTCGCCAGTTAGTCTATTTATCCCCGCTCAATGATGTAGTTAGATAGCTAATTGGAGTAGGTGACTAAAGGTGTGTAATCCGACTCATACAATTAACCCTCTAAATCAGTAACTTGACAACTAAAATTAGTTCTAACTCGATAATATGATACATGAGATTCAATACATGTTGCAGCCCTGAGATTTTCCAACTATTGTAAGTAATCTTATATTATTTTATTCCTGCATTCTTTTCTTTTGACACTCTTAAATAAATAATTAGGCCAATATAATTTAGTAAAAATAGTTAATTGACAAGTCCTTTCGGTTCGATAATCTTGTTCTTTTAAGAGCCACTATATTACTTGCGCGACCACGTACACTTGCGTGTATACTGGGGAGCAACAATTACTACTCACTATCGCTAGCACTTAGTATTGGATGAAGTGTCCTGATACGTGAAATCATGACTCACCACTATCAAAAGTACTCAAGTTCACAATACTTGCTTCAAATGCAAGTTCAAGCTCAACAAAGGTACTCAAATGCCCTCACAACAAAGATGATTCCATATTCACACACAATTCTTCAACAATTTATAGTTCCGAAATCACATCAACTCTTACACTCACAAAGATGAACACATGCATGACTTCACCCATAGGTTTGCCCTTATTTTACAATCAACATTCGTTTCAGCTCATTCAAGATCAAAAAGGTCTTTTCAAGGCTTGTAACGGGGCTGAGTGTAAAGGTATGGTCATTTAGGCTCAGTGGCTGCTATCCTCATAAAATGTGGTATGAACATTACTTTTCTTCCTTTTCTTCAGCATTTTCAATTATGCTCAAAATTCACCCCATTATTCACTTCCAATGGAATACCGGACACCCCATTTCTTTTGCAACTTTCACAACTTTATTTCACAACTTTTTTCTTTTTTCTTTTCTTTCTCTTTTTTTATATGGAGGGGTTCCATCTTTTTCAAGTCCATGGAACAAGGGGGACTTCTTCACACTTCTTGATTTACCTCATCTTTTCACCACACCCCCCAACTTAGGCTTTTGGTCTAAATTGGCTATTCAAACAAACCACACTTCATGAGGATTGTGGGTGAATGGATAAAGAGGGGTCTCGATTGCTCAAGTTTCTTCCAAGAAAAGAATAAGGCTTAAAAGAGGTTCAAACAAAGTTCACACATCTCACAAGGTTGGCCACAAAAGAGGTATATTGTCAAATTGTTTCACTCTTCAAAATTGTTGCCTAAGATCATTTCAAGAGCTTGTATCACTTAGTCAACCGTACCAACGGGGCAAATTCTAAGTGTCATTATACAAGGTTCACGGTAAGCTCATCACACAAGGCATTGACACCAATATCAAATGAGGCTCCACACTTTCGCTAGTGTGCAAAGTTCATCCCAAGAAACTCCATTCGATAACCGACTAGTCACAATGAGATGCAAAAAGTCCACATATTGTCTATGAAACTTCATTTGGCCTCATCGTAGCCACACATTCATTTTTGTTCGATTAACAGCACTATTCAAGTCATCGATATTGATCATGACCGATACTCATATTTGCACAAGAACTACCACATTCCAACACAACAAGAGTGGCAATTTTTTTTAAAATTGGTCAAAAAGCATGTCCATTCAAAACATGGAGCCACAAGCTCAAACATCCACAAGATAGAATTAAGAAACAATTTAAAACACAAAAACCCAATATACACAAGATATAGTCACAAGAGGTAGGTATAGAAATACCTCACCCTACCACAAACAAAAAGGCAGTTGTCCTAAAATGCAACAAAATAATAAAAAGTCAATAAAAATGATAGAGAGGGAGGTAAAGAAGGGTCCTATCTACACACTTGCTCCATCTGTCCGGGCATCAATGCCCTGGGTCACATCAACACTAGCTCCACTAAACCCTGCTTTGGGTGTATCTGCCAATGAAATCTGCACGGCTGAATCCACTATAGCCTCTTCAACCTCTGTAAGGCCCTCATATGTGGTCTCCTCTTGGAGACCGAGTTGTTCCTCATCCGTCTCTGCCTCAGACTCAACATCAACCACCTTCTAAACTCGAATCTCATCTCCAGTGGTAGCCGGAGGCACATTTTTATCAGCTGGCATGTCGGGTATCTCCACAGTCCCAAAAATCATGGACATATCTGTGGACTACAGTGGGTCCACGTCCTTTCTCAGCTCATCAATTGTGGTCTTTAGGGCCATCACCTCATCAGTGGCCCCCTGGCATCCCTCACACATCGCTATCCTTGCCGCAAAGGCAACAATAGACACACTAAGGGGTGTCACAACAACAGTAAGGGCCCTCTCAATCATCCCAGGAACTGTGGCCTCAAGCCTGGAGGCATGCCTATCAACAAAATGGGCTAGATGTCCCATCTTTAGTATGCAACCTAGGTGAGTGGAGGTCGGGAGGTAGTGGCACTAGAAGTAGACCTAGGAGGTAGGGGAGCAGTAGAAGAACTCAGATTCATGGAAGGGGAAACACTAGATCTACCTGAAGGCCCAGTGGCCGGAGTAGGCAAAACTGCCTGTGCAGGTAAAGTCTCAATGTCCACAGCTGGGGAAAAATCCATCGGGGCTGCCTTCTTCTTCTCAGCCTCTTCCCTTAAATACTCAGCTTTAATCTGTCAGATGTCGGTACAGGAGGTGGGAATCACTTCCACGTCCTTCTTTTCATCGCGAGGCACCCAGGCCCGTCTGCACAACTCAGTGATCAACACCGGAAAATGAAGAGAGGTTTGGCGTTGCTTGGCCCTCATGGCCATCTCATGTGTAATGATCATGCCCAAATTTATACATTTCCCTACAATGATTGATCCAAGGCAAGCCATCTTTGTGTGGCAGAGGATAGACTCGTTCTGTGATGGCATAATGGTGCTACTGATGAAGCCAAACCAATATCTCGTTTCCACGTTGAGGTCTTTCTTCTCAATTTGCATTCTAACCTCGATCCATCTAGGAGTACCATCAGATAAAAGAGGACCCAACCAACTTTTCATATTTTACAAGGAATTTCTCTTGATCATGTACTGGTAGTCGTCTGCAATGTTGTCGGTGCATTCCAATACAACATTTATGTCATTGTAATCAAACTTTACCTTCTTCCTCCTGACAACTACATAGTAAACTGGCTTGAAGGCTGCAACCTTCCTCTTTCTCTGTGGCACCAAGGCTCCGTAGGCAGTGTAGAACTCCTGAACCTAACTACGAATATAAGAACCTAGGGGTTGGTGAAAATCTCAAACTTGCGAGCCTTTATGGTACGCCATATTTCTGGGTACCGGTCTATCACTCCATCCATCAACAACCTATTTTCCTCAATGATGGTCCTCAGCCCCTCAGTCTTTAATATGTTCATAGACCGGGGAGGAGAACCCTGTGCAGGTGGTGTTGGGACTATAGCCTGGTCTGGGACAGGAGGAGGAGTAGCGGCCTGTGGTACCCAGATCCTAGACGGATCATGCATCCTCTTGGAGCGCATTTTATCTCTCCGGGCCAATAATAGCTCATCCTCAGGCTCATAAATTTTAGCTTGAGGGTCCTGGTGCTGCCCCTCACTCTCAGAAGTGGTGAGGTGACTGGCGTACACTCCTTCTCTATCGGAGCTGACCTCCGGTGATTTAGGAGCAGGTGCCTTTCCTTTCCCTTTGCCCTTTCCACCTGTGGTAGGAAGTTTTGTTGCCTTTGCCATGGATGCAGTTGCATCCTCATTTTTTGTGATTCCCTTTGCCCTCTTGCGGGGTGGCATGTCTCGGCCTACTACTTTTGGTCTAGCCATATCTGCAAAATATATCAGAAATAGTTAGAAACAGTTCAAGAAAAGTGCAGAATACAGGTTGCAGAAAGACTCGCCGACCCGATTAGTGAGTCGTCGAATTACTTTGGCGAGCCAGATCGGGCTCGCCGAAAGGATTGGCTCAAAAGTTTCACAGAAAAATAGCATGTCGGCGATGGGAAGGGCTATTTGGCAAATCTCCGACACCACTCGACGAGCTCAGACTAGCCCGGCAAAAGTTACAGTATGTTTTTGGGGTTAGGGGAGCAGAAAGGGCGATCAAGGGAGACTTTTGGCGAGTCGCCGAGTGAACTCGGCGCGTTCAGGCTTCTCGCTGAAAGTTACAGAACCAAATCCAACCAAAGCATGAAATTAAAGGCGATCTAGGGGGATTTCGGTTAACCACCGAGTGGTTCGGCGAGCTCGACCCAGCTCGCCAAACTGCCCAACGTGCCATTTTTCAACTCGGACTCCCAAAATCAAACCCGCTTCCCTCAAAAACAAAATCAAACCACATACACACTCAATTAAGCCCAGACCTATATGACCCATGCCATTGGGGTACTCAGACTTCCCCCGATTTATCCAAAATTGGCCATTTGACGACTTTATCCCTTAAGAATGACGTCAAATGCTTCATCATTGGACGTCATTTAGCACAATTTGGGTTACTCATACTTTACCAGACGAGATTCAACAACAAAATAACACAACCCACAAGTTTATGATCAATTTTAAGGCACAAAATTTTGGGAAATCAACCATTCAGGTGATTTTAGCATAATTTTGAGAATACGAAAGACAAACTAGCACATAGTTATGATTTTAGAGAGGCCCAACACACATCAATAAGATTTAAACAATTGCAATTGAGTTCAATTGCTATTTACAAGTTTGGGGTTCGGAAAACCAACTTTGATGCCGAAATACGATTTTGTAATGCTAGGCGGCATAGAATTCCACTCCGAACACAAGATCAACGACCAAAAAGCAATAAAATGCAGAAATATGGAAAATCTAAAGTGCGGGTGTGATTGTAGAGGCTAAAAGTGAGGAAATGTGAAAGATTTTGAAAGTTTAAACCTTTGTCCTTTTAAAACCGTCCAGTTCGCGGCCCTTCAGCAATATTAGTCGACTTTGCCGAACCACTCGATGACACGCCAAGTGGTTACTTACCTCGCCGAGTTTCACAGGACCTCCAATTAATTTGGGGGTTCAAACGGTGGACAAAGTCGGACTCGTCGACCTGCTCGGCGAGTCGCCAACTTGTCCTTGGGACCATCAAGTTTTACAGACTCCAACTTGATATTTTCTTAAGTCCAACGGTGGTCCAAATCGGGCACGCCGACCTCTTCGGTGAGTTGCCGACTGGACTTTTGTCTCGCCAACCTACACTTTTTCAAACACATTCCACTTTTTTACCTGCACAATCAACACACATTATTTCAAAAACTCAAATAAAGAAATAAAAACTTAGGTTGCCTCCCAAGAAGCGCCTTAGTTAACATCGTGGCACGATGCAAGTACCCACTAAAGCTTTATTCTTGGGGTTTGCCATAGTATCACTAGGCAACCCCCTTTGTTTTCTGAGGTTTAAATGAGAAGAATTTTGACCCATTTAGGTCTCCAACTGATTAATAGAGATGCTATGAGAAGTCACCATCTGGTTGAGAGTCGATACATCTTCCTTCATTTCCTTCAAAACTTTATCTGACCCTTCAACCTTGTTGAGAATACATGAGAGCATATCCTTAGTCCGGCCACCCTCAGACTCTTTGGGCTTTTGACACTCATGGGGAGGAACATACCTATCCTTCTCCCCTTCTCTTTCCTTCCACGTAGCATTATGATCATGCCACTCTCTATCACGGTCTCTCCAGCCCTCATCTATGTTCCAACCTTGGTTACCACCATGCCTTGAGTAGTTTACACGATAACCTCCTCCTTGGTTGGATAGGAAGTTCACTTCCTCATTGTACAATGCTTCAAACTTGGCCTCATCAGGGTTTACACACCCAACCCCACAACATTTACACTCCTAACACCATCACCCATGATATTTTTGGCTAAAATGTCAAGTTGGGTCATCATCTTTGCAATGTTTTGGTCCCTCTCTTGATCTATCACAAGTTGCTCCTTTGTCAATTTAAAAGTGAGAGAGGAGACCTGATCTTCACAGGTGTACCATGCCTAATTTATCTTGGTCATGCCATCAAGGAGTTGGTCTACTATCACATAAGGTTGTTGCATTAAACCTCCTAGAGAAAGTTGATCAGCCACTCCCTTGTTCACCGAATAAAGCCTCCTCTAAAAGTACTGCAGCAAGACATTATCGTGCAATCCATGAGTTGGGCATTGCAACACCAACTTCTTAAATCTTAGCTAAGTCTCATGGATTGGCTCACCCTCTGTCACGACCCAGGGGTACCCCTACACGTAACACGGTGTACTTGACCTTGAAGGGGTCGCATAGAAGCCCTTAGCATATCATAAACATAAAACTCATAGAATAATGCGGAATTAAAATTTTCTTAACAATCGAAGTATTTCATAAAACAGAATGGGAGTTTAGAAACTTGTCTCATTTATCCATCTAAATACAATCGAATATGGAATAGGGACACAACCCTTACAATAGTTCTCAAATGACTTACTAAAAGAAACTACTAAGTAAAGACACTCATCCTCGAATCTTGAGGAGTCACCAACTAGCAAGGAGAATTATATATTCCAAGCTTGAACCAATAGGAGATCACCTTCAAGAACCAAACCCTACACTTATAGAAAATGTAAAAATATGGGTTAGTACAAAATTGCACCAAGTATGGAAGCCATGCATAAAATTATTGAAAACATGATAAAAGGGACATTTTAGTTGAAACCATGCTATATGCTAATTCGAACATTATCTTTGAAATAGTTGGAGAACGTACTCATAAACAATTCACATATAGTTCATCATAGCATAAAAGATAACAACATAAACGTAAGCATGGTCTCCAATCATAGACATAGTGCAAATATCAATCATCATAAGACATAGTGTACATACATAGTCAAATACCAAGACCGTCTCATCACAATAGAACCATCACATAAGTGACCCTAGGTTATACTTGTGCCATGCATAGATAAAATCCCATAACTCTATCTACCCTAAGTACCACTTTTAGGTCACCATGCTCATACTTATCATACATTAGTCTCATCCATAGTTAATACTCATAGTCAAGGAAACATTCAAATTCATTCGCTCATGTCAAGGAAAGTCAATCATAACAACAATCGAAATGGAGCATGCATTAATTCATAAATCATCATAATGTAATGGAACCACACCATGGCTACTCTCAAAGTCTACTTGTGCCATGTATGAGTGAAGTCTCATACCCTTACTTACACTAAGTAGATCTTCTTGAGGAGTCATTAGTCATAGTTCATTTAAATAAGAGAAACACACCATAGCTACTCTCAAAGTCTACTTGTTCCATGTATGAATGGCATCCCATAATACCACTCATACTAAGTAGATCCTCTTGAGGAACCATATAACATAACTCACTTTCTTGTTCATTAGAGGTAATATAGCCTTAACCGACATAGACGATGTGAGGTACATCAAATCTGGAGTCGTGTAACCCCACACCGAAAGAAGGTGTCCTACTTTCCTAAGGTAGAACTAAATGTATTAGATTTTAGGTGGATCCACTAGCTAAAGACCTATGCGGGCACATAGTTATGGGATAGGGAGATTGCTTCTATAAACCATACCTATTGTATTGGCGGAGGAGCTTCCATCTCATGAGAATAATTTAGAGGACCCCACCTCTTGTATTGGTGGAAGGGCCTCTACCTCACTTTCCATATTCACTCGGTGCTAAGCATTATTTCACAAAAATACTTGTTTAGTCTTGAATTGGATTTACATGTTTAAAGGAATAGTTTGCCCTTCGTTCAACCCAACTCATAAAATAGCTCATAGATCCAAATAGGTGAAAATGAACTTTCAACCATAGAATCATTATTAATATGTAAGGAAAGCATTCACATTACGATCATGTGTTTGTATGAGAATGGACTTTCAATCAACACATTATGATCATCATGGTCATGTACATTTCATGCATAGTAATGTGTAAAGGTGCATATGAGAACTAGACTTTCAATTGACACCATAGATACATCATAATCATGTCTATGCATGGAGTGTGTGTGTGTGTAATTGTCCTTGCAATGACACAACAACAACATTATCATCATAGAAACTTCCCTCTCAAAGTGTTCATAAGCATGTACATAATACCACAATTATGCATAATTCACATATATTGCATTCAAGGATCATAGACCATATAAATCAACACATCTAACATTCATTATAGTAGACATGGATATAATCGTAATTCAAGTAGTACATTCATTGCATATATAAGTTTATATACTCATATTGTAGGTCATGTGGGTAATGTCCTTCCACAGTTATACCATATAAAATTCAACATGTATAGTAGCTTCCTTCTTAAAGCCTCAACATTCATAGCTCATTCATATTTGCTATTACACTTAAGGCCCTAGAAGTCATCCTCATGTTACAAAATTTAATCTCAAGAATTACCTCACATGGTCATTATGTAGACCTAATTCTCAAGTTAAACTAACCACATATTTCATTATTGATCAATTATTGACATTTAGTATCATATAGAGTCAGTTTCAATACTACTCAACCATGACCCATCATATAAGCCCTTATCAAGTTCATTCATGTCTACAAGCTTCACTTGTAAGTAGTTCATGACTAAACCATCTAATCTAATTCAATTCATAAAGAAGATCATCAATCTTAAGAGATAACATCTAACCCCTCAATTTGCCTCATTCATTATATAACATTAGGCTATGTAGATTTTACCCTAGAATCTTAGGTTAATCAAGAATACATGTATATTCATACTAAAATCATGCAATTTCATCATAATCAACCCACATCCACTTAATTGAAAAAATTACAACATACATAACTCTATCACATTCTACTAGTATCAACCAATACCCATACTTGAGATCCAATTTGGGGAAAAAGGGAAATCCATGGATTCTTGGGTAATTCATCAATAAAAAAGTAGTAATTCATCAATATAATCATAATATAAATCAATAAGTCTTTGAAATCATTTTTGGAAGCGAATCCATGGTTTAGAGTGAAAACCCACTTTTGGGAATTTGAGAACTTTGAAATCTAATTTTGGAAGGGCTCTATGGGTGAAGGATACCGATAGATGAAAAGCTACCATACCTTAGGTGTATAATCCAACCAAATTTGTATGAACAAGTCCCCTTTTTCAAGCCCTAGTTGATCTCTTTTCTTGTTCTTCAATGGAGGTTTCCTAGAGAGATAAATATTTGAGAGGAGAAGAACTTTGGGGTTGTGATTTGGGTGTTTGGAAAATATGAAGTAAATGGCGGTAATTTGACTTAAAAAGACTTATATAGTACCTCTAAATTCACCCAAAACGACTCCACTTTATTTGGACTTAAACAAGAAAACCCCAAAATAACCCTCACTTTAAGTGAGGTGCCAGGCCTCACAACCAAGCTTCACGAGTCGTCAAGGGAACCACGGCCCGTGGTCCCTTGACCATTAGCTCCCTCAACTTTCCAAGGCTCCCAAGTGGTGAAGGCAATCCCACGAACCTTCCCACGGTCCGTGGTCGTCACCACGAGCTGTGAAGTGGCTCGTGAAGGAGAGCCGTCCTTGGGCAGTCTTGCGAGCTCACTGCCTCACCAACAACAGGTGTCACCATGGCTCGTGGTGGACACCACGGGTCGTGAAGACCCTCATTTTCATGGTGGTCAGTGGCTAGATGCATTTTTTTTGGCAGCCTTGGCCTCCACAACACTAAGGCATGACCACGAGCCTTCCCACGAGCCGTGAAGTGGCTCGTGGTCATTAGGCAGTGGCTTTGCCTCAAGGTCTTGTTTTCCACACTTCCAAGGGACCTTCACGAACCGTGGTCAAGACCACTGGTCGTGAACATGAGGCAGTGTGCTTCAAGTTGGGGCAGCCTTAGCCTTTGGCTTAGGCTTTGCCCCGTTGCCTTGGCACATGCCCTTGAAATCCTCAACCAAGCTTTAGAAGGTCTTCTAAACTATGGGTCTAACATGTACCTTGACGTTTAACCACTAAACCCCTCATTATAAGCACGGGAAATCTTATATACGACTCTCAAATTCTCAACATCAAACTCTAACATCCTAGCTTAGGGCTCTAGTTTAGTCTACTATTTTCCGGAGTGTTACATTATCTCCCCCTTGGGAACATTCGTCCTCGAATGACATTTCTAGACACTTCACAAGGGAATTGACTCTAGACTAGCAACCATCAAGCATGCAACATCAAAATAATATACAACTTGAAAGAGGAAACATCAACTCCAACTCAACATGACCAATGCAACACAAGGAACTAGGAACTACATCAAACAATCCAAGATGCAAGAATTTCAATGACTAGTAATGTTCAAGGATTAACTATCATCTCCTAGTCATAACATGCTCAACATATTCTCATGGAGCTCATATGCAATTTACTCTCAAAAATGTATTTTATTCAAGGAGGAATTTCCCAACTCCTAACCAAAGCATTCACAAATACTATCTTCATAAAGTACAATAGAAACTCATACTCAATGCATTACAACATGAGGAAACAATTCATATAAACTCATTTTCTTGCAAAACACAAGTATTTTCATGAATATGCATTATAGAAGGAAATCATGGCAACACAAAACCCACAATGACCTTGCTAGCTAGGCAAAGCATCTCCCCCTTGGGAGTAAGCTATACAAACTCTTCTAAACATCATTTATTACATAATCATAGGAGGAACTGCTTTCTCCAAATAGAAGCAAGCTCAACACAACATTATGGAGCAAAAATGCCATTTCATCAAAAGCATAACAAAGCATGTTCATCAATTCATCTCATGAAGTCAAATATGCCATCATCATACTAAAATGCACAACAACATGAGGAACATATAAATCATGAAAACTCATTTCATACTAAACATGAATCTTCAAGAAAATGCATAACATAAGGAGATCATGGAAACACATACATCACACATGACTCCAAATTGAAACAAGTTACAAGGAACTCTTTGTCTCAAGCTAGAATAGGAGTAGAAGAAAGAGATGAGGATATCCGGACTCTCAAAATCTTGATATCTAGACATACTATCTCCCCCCTTAGGAGTAAGGTCCCTACTAACACCTCAATTACCACTTCCTTCAACCAATCCCAAAGACATAGCCAAAACTCATAATAACCTTGCCGGGTTCTAGAACCACTACAGATCTAACAACAATGCATCTCAACCTTACTATCTCCACTCAAGATTTCATATGAGCTTACAAAACCGGGACTATACTTCACAATTCAATGTACTTCTCAAGGTGAGAATTCCAAGCCAATCTAAATCATGGGCATCAATGACACTTAAATGACCTTACTATCTAAGCATATCATCTCTTTCAACTCTAAGGTCGGCCCGAGTTATCATTAATCTTTCACATCTATTACACAAGGTGATTCTAGACCATGGTGACTTATACTTCTCCCCTTTTTAGAGGAGTCTATTCACTCAACATCTATAGGCATTTCTCAAACACCCTTTTCATCAAAACTTCCACCCTACCCAAACTCAAAATGGTAAAGGAGGGTCCTACCACCATTATCATAAAACAACAATGAAGCCCCTTCATACTAAGGCCAACATCAAGGTCTATCATCTCATGTCATAAAAGACAAGTAATATCGGAGTCTAATAAAGCATGAAACACATACCGAAACCATTAGGATGAACTTGCTTACCCTCTCTTCCTCTAACCTTAAGCACCGGGCAATCTCTCATTTTGTGACCTTCTTCACCACAACCATAACAACCCTTCGTGCCGGCTAGACACTTACCATCATGCCTTTTTTTTCCCACACCTAGCACAAGTAGGCTTAATCACATAAGATCCACTACCCCTCACTCTTGGAGACTTAGGGGTAGACACCCTCTCTTGGTTAAACCAAAGTTGAGCAACATCTTTCATTTGATAAGCGGCCAAACATCTACCCTCACGCCTCTTTCAATTCTACTAAGGTTGGATCAAGACAATTCTAGACCATTTTAACCCATATCATCACCTTTGGTGGGATCTACCAACAAATCCTATCGAGGTATTATCTAAACACCCTACTCAAAAAGACCATACTTAAGATCAAACTTAGAAGATAACTAACTCTTTGAAGTTGGTCAACACTTACACTCTTCTTCCTCACCTTAACTAGGTGGTACATGCAACCCTCAAAGTCAACCTTAAGACACAACATAAGCCAAACTTATGGCATAGAATTTCCCCCCTTCCATTCTCAGATAGGCTTATTCAGGAACTAATAATTTGACTATACGGGTTCTATCATCACATAGGAGCATGACAATAACACTACCAATCCATCCTAAGGATGACATCTAAATCTAGCATATCAAGTCTTATCTAGTCACATGGCCATAACTGGCATCACAACTAACATCTTCTCCCTCGCTCCTTGTAGCATAAGCCCTTCAAATAGCCATATCTTGAAAACCATCCTATAGAGAGAAATACCTTATAGAGTTAAAGTCTATGGCACGACTAGAGAATGAAGAAGTGGAATTTCCTATTGTCTTGTACCTCTCATTCATACATATGGCGCGCTTCACACTATGAACAAGACTCTACTAAACGTGGCTTATGAGACATCAACCTAAAATTATCCCAAAATCTTATGCTTTGATACCAAGTTTGTCACGACCCAGGGGTACCCCCTAGACGTAACACGGCGTACTTAACCTCGAAGGGGTCGCATAAAAGCCCTTAGCATATCATAACCATAAAACTCATAAAATAATGTGGAATTTAAATTTTCTTTACAATCGAAGTCTTTCATAAAAGAGAATGTGCGTCTAGACATTTGTCTCATTTATCCATCTAAATACAATCAACTAACGAATAGGGACACAACGCTTACAATAGTTCTCAAATGACATACTAAAATAAACTACTAAGTAAAGACACTCGTCCTCGAATCTTGAGGACTCACCAACTAGCAAGGAGAATTATATATTCCAAGTTTGAACCAATAGGAGATCACCTTCAAGAACCAAACCCTACACTTATAGAAAATGTACAAATATGGGTTAGTACAAAATTGCACTAAGTGTGGAAGCCATACATAAAATCATTGAAAACATGATAAAAAGGACATTTTAGTTTAAACCATGCTATATGCTAGTTTGAACATCATCTTTGAAATAGTTGGAGAACGTACTCATAAACAACTCACATATAGTTTATAATAGCATAAAGGATACCAACATAAGCGTAAGCATGTTCTCCAATCATTGACATAGTGCAAATATCAATCATAATAAGACATAGTGTACATACATAGTCAAATACCAAGACCATCTCATCACAATAGAACTATCACATAAGTGACCCTAGGTTATACTTGTGCCATGCATAGAAAAGATCCCATAACCCTATCTACCCTAAGTACCACATTTAGGTCACCATGCTCATACTTATCATACTAGTCTCATCCATAGTTAATACGCATAATCAAGGAAACATTCAAATTCATTAGCTCATGTCAAGGAAAGTCAATCATAAAAACAATCCAAATGGAGCATACATTAATTCATAAATCATCATAATGTAATGGAACAACACCATGGCTACTCTCAAAGTCTACTTGTGCCATGTATGAGTGAAGTCACATACCCTCACTCACACTAAGTAGATCTTCTTGAGGAGTCATTAGTCATAGTTCATGTTTCATGTTCATAGTTCATTTACATAAGAGAAACACACCATAGCTACTCTCAAAGTCCACTTGTGCCATGTATGAATGGGATCCCATAATACCACTCATACTAAGTAGATCCTCTTGAGGAACCATAGCACATAACTCACTTTCTTTTTCATTAAAGGGAATATAGTCTTAACCGGCATAGACCATGTGAGCTACATGGAATCCGGTTTCATGTAACCCCACACCGAAAGAAGGTATCCTACTTGCCTAAGGTAGAACTAAATGTATTAGCTTTTAGGTGGATCCACTAGCTAAATACATATGTGTGCATATAGTTATGGGATAGGGAGATTGATTCTCGAAACCCTACCTATTATATTGGCGGAGGAACTTCCATCTCATGAGAATAATTTAGAGGACCCGACCTTTTGTATTGGCGGAAGGGCCTCTACCTCACTTTCCATATCCACTCGGTGCTAAGCATTATTTCCCAAAAATACTTGTTTAGACTTGAATTGGATTTACATGTTTAAAGGAATATTTTACCCTTCGTTCAACCCAACTCATAAAATAGCTCATAGATTCAAGAAGGTGAAATTGAACTTTCAACCTTAGAATAATCATTAATATGTGAGGAAAACTTTCATATTATGATCATGTGTTTGTATGAGAATGGACTTTCAATCAACACAATAGGATCATCATGGTCATGTACATTTCATGCATAGTAATGTGTAAAGGTGCATATGAGAACTAGACTTTCAATTGACACCATAGATACATCATAATCATGTTTATGCGTGGAGTGTGTATGTGTAATTGTCCTTGCAATGACACAATAATAACATTATCATCATAGACACTTCAGTATTAAAGTGTTCATAAGCATGTACATAATATCACAATCATGCATAATTCACATCTATTGCATTTAAGGATCATAGACCATTTAAATCAACACATCTAACATTCATTATATTAGATATGGATATAATCGTAATTCAAGTAGTACATTCATTGTATGTATAAGTTCATATACTCATATTGTAGGTCATGTGGGTAATGTCCTTCCACAATTATAGCATATACAATTTAACATGCATAATAACTTCCTTCTTAAAGCTTCAACATTCATAGCTCATTCATATTTGCTATTACCCTTAAGGCCCTAGAAGTCATCCTCATGTTACAAAATTTAATCTCAAGAATTACCTCACATGGTCATTATGTAGACCTAATTCTCAAGTTAAACTAACCACATATTTCATTATTGATCAATTATTGACATTTAGTATCATATAGAGTCAGTTTCAATACTACTCAACCATGACCCATCATATAAGCCCTTATCAAGTTCATTCATGTCTACAAGCTTCACTTGTAAGTAGTTCATGACTAAACCATATAATCTAAGTCAATTCATAAAGAAGATCATCAATCTTAAGAGATAACATCTAACCCCTCAATTTGCCTCATTCATTAAATAACATTAGGCTATGTAGATTTTACCCTAGAATCTTAGGTTAATCAAGAATACATGTATATTCATACTAAAATCATGCAATTTCATCATAATCAACCCACATCCACTAAATTGGAAAAATTACAACATACATAACTCTATCACATTCTACTAGTATCAATCAATACCCATACTTGAGATCCAATTTGGGGAAAAAGGGAAATCCATGGATTCTCGGGTAATTCATCATTAAAAAAGTAGTAATTCATCAATATATTCATAATATAAATCAATTAAGTCTTTGAAATCATTTTTGGAAGGGAAACCATGGCTTAGAGTGAAAACCCACTTTTGGGAATTTGAGAACTTTGAAATCTAATTTTGGAAGGGCTCTATGGGTGAAGGATACCCATAGATGAAAATCTAACATACCTTAGGTGTAGAATCCAACCAAATTTGTATGAACAAGTCCCCTTCTTTAAGCCCTAGTTGATCTCTTTTCTTGTTCTTCAATGGAGGTTTCCTAGTGAGAGAAATATTTGAGAAGAGAAGAACTTTGGGGTTGTGATTTGGGTGTTTGGAAAATATGAAGTAATTGGGGGTAATTTGACTTAAAAAGACTTATATGGTACCCCTAAATTCACCCAAAATGACTCCACTTCATTTGGACTTAAACAAGAAAACCCCAAAATAACCCTCACTTTAAGTGAGGTGCCAGGCCTCACGACCAAGCTTCACGAGTCGTCAAGGGAACCACGGCTCGTGGTGGTGCCCGTGGTCCCTTGACCAGTAGCTCCCTCAACTTTCCAAGGCTCCCAAGTGGTGAAGGCAATCCCACGAGCCTTTCCACGGTCCATGGTCTTCACCACGAGTCGTGAATTGGCTAGTGAATGAGAGTCTTCCTTGGGCAGTCTTGTGAGCTCACTGCCTCACTAACCACGGGTGGAGTAACGGCTTGTGGTGGCCACCACGGGTCGTGAAGACCCTCGTGGTCATGGTGGGCAGTGGCTAGATGCATTTTTTTGGCAGCCTTGGCGTCCACAACACTAAGGCATGACCACGAGCCTTCCCACGAGCCGTGAAGTGGCTCGTGGTCCTTAGGCAGTGGCTTGGGCTCAAGGTCTTGTCTTCCACACTTCCAAGGGACCTTCACGAGAGCCTTCACGAACCGTGGTCAAGACCACTAGTCGTGATGGTGGCCGTGAACATGGGGCAATGTGCTTCAAGCTTGGGGCAGCCTTAACCTTTGGCTTAGGCTTTGCCCCTTTGCCTTGGCGCATTCCCTTGAAATCCTCAACCAAACCTTAGAAGGTCTTCTAAACTACGGGGTCTAACACGTACCTTGACGTTTAACCACTAAACCGCTCATTCTAAGCACAGTAAATCTTATATACAACTCTCAAATTCTCAACATCAAACTCTAACATCCTAGCTTAGGGCTCTAGTTTAGTCTACTATTTTCCGGAGTGTTACACCCTCCAAGCACTTGAAGCTTTGGATGCTGTCCCTAAGTGTCATCATCTTCGACGGAGGGAAAAATTGCTCTTGGAATGCGGTGACAAGCTCTTCCCATGTGGTGATAGACTCTCTTGGAAACTCAGCCAACCACTTACACGCTTCTCCCATTAGAGAAAATGGAAACAACCTCAATCGGACCGATTCTTGGGATATGTTCTTAAAGGAGAACGGACCGCAAACATCAACAAAATTCCTTATATTCTCATAGGGATCCTCATGAGCCAACCCACCAAACAACCCTTTCAATTGCAAGAGCTGCAACATGGTGCTTGTAATGTGGAACACAACGTTCCCTTCAGCTGGAGGCAAGCGAATGGTACCAACTCCACCCACTAGATTTGGGTCATTGACATCATTGAGATTTCCGATGTCATCTTGGTAGCCCACTTGGCTACCATTGCTTCCGTTGACACTCATTTGCTCTGTTTTAAACAGCAACACAAAAACCAAAACTAAAAGTAAGTAGATTCAACTTCACCAAAAGAATTTCCAACAACATCACTCCCCGGCAGAGGCGCCATTTTGATTAATAACTTTTCAAAGACACTTGATCTAATTCTAAGCGTCAATGGTCGTTAATCAGTATAAACCCAACTAAATGAGTTGGGATCGAATCCCACAGGGAGCGGTACGTGTTTCAGATTCAATTGGGAAATATGAACATGACCAAATCAGTCATATGAATAAATATTATCGAATAAAGACATCATTCAAATTAAGGGGCGACACAAATGTCAAATGGGGGAGTTTTGATTTTGATTATCAACTACAAACAGTAGTCACAAACAATACGAATTAACAATAATGAGACAGGTTCTTGGGATGTTATCAATTATAGGCTAATATAGACATATGGGTAAATACAACTATTAGAAAATAGCTAGATATTAGTGAGTAGGCTAGGCTATAGTGGAGGTAAATTTTCTCTCGAACAATTTACCCCGAATCAAGTGATTTCTCTCGAACATCAACAAGCATGCAAAATAAGACCACCCCACACCTTAATCCATTCACTCTCTCGATCTGAATGTGTAGGAGAGGGTTTAGGATTCACTCTCTCGAGCTGAACTCATGTCAACCCAATACCCACAAACCATCAATCAAAAATTTTAGTTCTAAAACCTCTCTCTCGAGCAAGCCAAGAACACAAAGCCAAAACTGTATTTGCAACTACAATTCTTAAATAAACCAGAATTAATGATTAAACTAACTTTTAAATATCATTTTAAAATTAGCAATACCCACAAGGTAAATCAGCTCATAATCACATAATCACACCTCAAGAATTGAGGTTTTAGCTAGACATCATAAAAAGGTAAAAACTGTTACCAAATTGATTATCCATCAACTGGGTAAGAGTGATTTCGTCCTTACAATGCTCCAATTTGAAGATTCTCAAAGACCCACTTCCAATTTCTCAAAAGTGAATTTCTTCAATCCTTCAAAGCTTAGGAAAAACTAGAGAAAACTGTCTCCAGGTGCTCAAAACTTAACAATAATGTCTCAAGATAGATTTATAAAAGATACTAAACTAAATGTTCAAAAATGTATTTATAGTCAGCGAAAATAAGCTACGAAAGCTCATTCGGCCAATTCAGTCGGGCTCGCCGAATCACTCAGTGAGCCGCCCTTTGGTCACTTCCATCGCCATTCTGCCTTGGCATTCAGCATCCTCAAAGTCTGTAACTTTGGGCGATTTAGTACTGCCTCACGGAACTACTCGGCGATCCGCTGACTGCTTCTTTCTCTAGCTGACTTGGTTTCTTCCCTCAAGGTTTGGCACAATGGAACTTTAGGCGGTCAGATAGCCATTCGGCGATTCGCCAAGTGGACTTGGCGATCACCAGGCTTGCCTTTCTTCATTCTTTCAGCTTGTTTTGTTCCTTTTTGCAAGTTAGTGTCCTTGCTTTGTTCCTCAATCCATATACCTGAAAATCAAGGGTTTTACATTAGTTATTGACACAAATTAAGCATTTGAGGACACTAAATCTATATAAACAAAGCCCTAAATGAGTCCAAATCTCGGACTCATCAGCTACTAGTGTACCAAAAATAACATAAATAAATAAACAATTAGAAAAAATCCTGCGGCGGCAAGTAAAAAATATTTTTGATATGTATATATCTAACACAAAATGAGAAAATAATTGGAAGCGGAGGATTAAGTGGGGTGGGTAGAATTATTGTTTTTTTTTAAAATTAAATAATATCTAAATTAGTATTTGAGGGGGGGGGGGGGGGGGGGAGG
>JAJONZ010018618.1:0-16277 GCA_029582445.1 Solanum paucissectum | reverse complement strand
CGTTCTAATTCTTCTAAGTTTGATTAATGATTTGACTTAGGTAAGTTCTAGTTATGTTCCTAGGTTTAAACTGATTAAAATCTCATGATTTAGGGTCTAAACGACGTATCTTAGAGGTTAAACGAAATAGGAAAAGACCAAAAAAAACCCTGAATTAACTGCTGTCGGAGTGACCTACAGACTGGACCTACGGTCCGTCGATCAATCGGAGGTCCGTCGATTGGGTCCGTAGGTCGGGTCTGCCCGACAGGCCTTCACTAAAACGAGCATACCTCTTTACTCGGAGGTCGGAATTAAGCAAACTCGGCGGCGTTGGAAAGATAATTCAATTATCTATCATATCATAGTTCATGGGACACACGATTCATTTTGTACAAAAAGTTATGACCATCTGAAGTTGACTCATCAATAACTTTCAGCTAAATGGCTGTTGACTCATCTACGGCCAGACCTACGGACCGTGGATCGAATGACGGTCCGTGCTGGTCGACCGTAGTTTGTGTCAGAGGCTGGGCAAAGGAGGTCTCTATCCACGGACACAGACCACGGTCCGTGGTCTGATCTACGGACCGTAGGTCTGTCCGTGAGTCGGGACTAGCCGATTTTCTGACTGAGTTCTGGGGAAGTTTTCTGTCACGAACCACGGACCTGCAGGACAGACTGTGAGTCCATCTACGGTCCATGGATAGTGTCCGTGAGTGCCACCTGTAACACCAGAAAATCTGAAATCTCTATTTTCGGATACGGGGTGTTACAATGAACTTGAGGATGACAAAGGAACAAATTGAAAAGGACCAAGAGTGGGATGAAAACATGGCTAAAATGATGACCCAAATGGATCTATTATCGAAACATGGCATGTGTAGTGGATCTGTAACACCTCGAAAACTAGTAGGCTTAACTAGAGCTTGTCTTAAGTGTTAGAGTCATAAAAATTTCTTCTCGAACTTAGAATGAAGGGTTTAGGGGTTAAACGTCAAGGTACGACTCCCCAAGAACCAACCAAGGGTCCTTGAGGAGGACCCTAAAGCCTAACCCCAAAACTGCCTAAAAAGGAGACATATGGATGGGACCTACGGGGTGTAGGTCCATCCACGCCTTGTGGGTGAGCTTCATAGCTCAAGCCCTCACTCAACAGGCTGCATACCACGAACCACACCCAACTAAGAAGGGTCGTGGTCCCACCCACGGTCTGTATGTCATGGGTTGTGGGTCATGCCTGCATACTATCCAAATTCGGCCAAGGCTAGGGTCTTTAGGTAATATCCTTTTTAGTTATTATTAAGTGGATTCATTTCGTATAGTATTAATTCACCTATTTAAGAGTTTTTAAGTCATTAACTAACCCATACACCTTATAAATCCCAAGACCCAAAATCCATAACCAACTTTCCCCCAAAATCCTCTCTCTAAAATTCCAAGGAAGAAGAAGAAGAAAGGTGAAGCTAAGGTTGAAAAATCAAGTTTTTCTCCTCAATTTCATGGTTAATCTTCAATAAGGTATGGTACCTCTTTATCTATGGGTAGCCTTCACCCATAGGGCCCCTTCAAAAACCCCAATTTCCAATCTAGAAAACTCAAAAGTTAGGGTTTGACTTCAATCTCATGTATTCCTTTAAAATTCATTTTAAATGATTGAATTATGCTTGTTTATGGATATATTGATGATTTTATATGATTTAAAGTTGAATTCCTCAAGAATCCATGAATTCCCCTAATTTCTCAAATTGGATTGGGTATTGATTGATGTTAGTAGAATGTTACATAATTATGAATTGATTACTTGAATCATGTTATTATCCATGCCTAATGTAGTAATTCTAGGTGTGTTTATTGAATATGATCTATGGTCCTTGAAGGGCAAATTATGAGAATTATGTGTGATCTTGATGTTTATGTACATGCTTTATGAATACCTTGGGAATGAAGTTTCTATGATTATGATAATAATGATGTGTTGATTGAAAGACTATTCTCAATTATACACTTATGAATGATGATGGCATGTTGTGAAAGGCTTTCCTCACCTAAATGAATCGGTAGGCTAAGGGCATCCCTTTCATGTGTGATTAAAAGTTATCTTGATTGATATACCTTGAATAGGTAGGCTAAGGGCATCCTTTTCATGAGTAATTAAAGAATTATCTTGATTTAATGAACCTTGAATCGGTAGGCCAATGGCATCCCTTTCATGAATGACTAATGAAGAGTTCTAAGGCTTGTCTTGAATCGGTAGGCCAATGGTACCCCTTTCATGAAGAGTCAATGAACTATTGTAATGATGAACCTTGAATTGGTAGACCAATGATACCCCTTTCATGAGGATTCAATGAGCTATTCTAATAATGTACCTTGAACCGGTAGGCCAATGGCATCCCTTTCATGTGTAATGATGTTAAAAGAGAATTAACTACTCCATGTGAATTTAATGCTTAGCACCGAGTGGATATTGTGAGGTGGAAACTCTCCCAATGTATGGTCGGGTTCCTAGTAACAACCTTCTTATCTTATAACTATGTGCCCACATAGGTTATTAGCTAGTGGATCCACCTAAGCTAAAATATTACCGGTTCTACCTTAGGCAAGTAGACCAACTCTTTTCAGTATGGGACATAACACCGGATTACATGGTTTGCTCACATGGTCTATGTCGGTTAAGGCTTATTCCCACTATGGACAAAAATATGAGTTATGTACTATGGTTACTCAAGAAGCTCTATAAAGTGTGGGTGGGGGTATGGGACTTCATACATGCATTGCACAAGTAGGCTTTGAGAGTAGTTATGGTGTGTTCCTTAATGTTATAATGCTTTATGAAATGAAGACTTTATGATGCTACCAAGTATGTTGATATGAAGATTAAATGTAATGAAATATGCTTAATGTGGAATGTTGCTATGAGTTGCTTTCCTTGAATTGACTTAGTAAATGTGAATGTTCCTTGTCTATGAGTATGAATTAAGAATGAGATCAAAGGATGGTAAGTATGGTTATGGTGGCCTAAAAGTGGTACTTAGTATAGATGGGATTATGGGATCTTTATCTATGCATTGCACAAGTATAACTTAGGGTTACTTGTGAGATGGTTATATTATGCTATGATGGTCTACATGTTGAAAATGCTTATGTCTTATGCTTTTATACTAAAGTGCATGTTGATTCTCAAATTTGGCATATAGCATGGTTTTCAACCAAAATGTCCTTTTTAGAATGTTTTCAAGGATTTTATGCATGGCTATCATACTTAGTGCATTTTTGGTACTAACCCATATTTTCTACATTTTTCACAAAGTGTAGGTTCCGGTTCTTAAGGTGATCTTCTATTGGTTCAAGCTTGGATCGACTATTCTTCTAGCTTGTGGTGAGTCCTCAAGATTCGAGGACGTATGAGTCAATTGTAGTTTCTTTCTAGTATTTCATGTTCGGATTATATTAAAAGGGTTGTGACCCTATTTTTTATTCAAAGATTGTATTAGATGGCTAATTGAGACAAGTTAGACATTCCCTTGCTTTTATAAAAGACTTCGATTGTATGGATAAAGTTTTAAATTCCTGATCATTTCTTTTATCTTATGTTATGATATGCTAAGGGGCTTACATAGAGCCTTTCGGTGTTCTATGTGCCTTGTCACATCTAGGGGGTGCTCCTGGGTCGTGACAGGTTCTAAGGTTGTGAATGCAGTTAGAGTTAGTGGAGTGAATCCCGATGATGCGCACTTTGAAGCTTTGTACAATGAAGAAGTACATTTTCTAGCAAATTAGGGAGGAGGTTTCTGTCTGAACTATCCAAGGTCAGGCAGGAACTAAGGTTGGAATAGAGAGTGAGATGAAGGTTGGAGAGACCGTGATAGGGAATGGCGTGACCGTGGAAAAAACTGGAAGGAGCGGGATGGCGACAATGATCGCTATGTACCCCCGCATGAGCGTCAAAAGCCAAAAGAGCAAAGGGTTGACCCTGAAAATTTATGCACTAAAGATATGTTTGCACGCATTTTAAACAAAGTGGGAGGGTCGGACAAGGTGCTAAAGGAAATGAAACATGATGTCTCATCTCTGAACCAAACAACTACTTCTCACTAGGTGTCCATTATATATTTGAAAATACAGATGGGTCAAATCTCGTCTCACTTAAACCCAAGCAAAAAGGGGATCTACCAAGTGATATCATGGTCAACCCAAAGAATGAACCTTGAAAGCATATCTTCGTCATGCCACGACATTAAATAAGGCGCTTCTTGGGAAGCAACCCAAGTTTTAGTTTTTATTGTTGTTGTTTGAATAACGGGTGTTACATGTGTAGGTTGAAAATTTGAAATTTTGGGAAGAGAAGCCAGTAGGCAAGCAAAGGCACCAATCAGCATCTCACCGAACAGGTCGGCGAGCCCGATCTAGATTGTCGTTTTGACCAACATAATGGCTGGATGTTCTGTAAAACTCGCCGGACAAAAAATCCATTCGGTGCATCGTCAAATGGTCGGCGACATAAGTAGGCGTCGCCGACTAGTGCGCGAATTGAAGGGTCAAAAGGCCTAAACAATTTTTTTAAATTCAAACACTTTCCTCATTTCATATTTTCCAACTTTTGCACTTTCATAACCATATTTTAGATTTCTATACTTGTCGTTTTTTCGTGGGGATTAATTGTTCGAGGGGATTGCGTGGGTTTTTGCCTATCGATTCTCTTATCTGATCTTGACGTTGGTGATTTGAACCCCGCTATAAATTTTACAGTTCCCAAATGCATGCTTGTATCTTAGTGAATTATCTCTATGATCCTAATTGCGTGAATGATTTGTGTTAGTTTGTGCCCTTGCCGTACTTTGTTTATGCATATTTTGGCATATAACTATCGAATCCCGTGTGTGTTAAATGATTGAAATTGTGGGTTTGAGTTGTTATTTTGTTGGGTCTAGTGTGGGTGAAGTCTGAGTAGCCTCAATTTCACCGATCGACTGATTTTTCCTAATGATAGAGAGGGTGACGTCATTCTTAAGGGAAAAAGATGTCGATTGGTCAATTTTGGACAAATCGGGGGAAGTCTTGAGTACCTCGAGGTCATTAATGGTATGGGTCTGGAATTAATTGCATAGAATTAGTGTTTAATTTCATTCTCGTGGGCTATGGATTAGAAATTGGAGGTCGTGGTCAAATTCTGGCACGAAGAAATTTTCGGCAAGCTTAGTCGAGCTCGCCGATTGGTTCCACGATTCGCCCAATGACTCATGGATCGCCTTTTTATTCTCCAAATTTGTTGAATTGATTCTGTAACATTTGGAGATATGTCTGAGCTCGCCTAGTTCATTTGGCGACTGCCGAATGTCCTTTAGATCCCCTTTCTAAGCCCCAAATTTTAGAAATTATTATGTAACATTCGGCGAGCTACTTCTAGTTCACCGAATAGTGTCAGAGATTCGTCGAAAGTCCCTGGACATTGTCGACTTATGCTGAATTCTGAGAAATTTTGTTATGGAACATTCGACGAGCCCGACTTGGCTCGCCAAATGACTCGGCAAGCTTTCTTGCATTTTTTCAACTTTGATAATTTTTTGAATTGTTTCTAACGTATTGGTTTATTCGATGTTGTTTTGCAGGTATGTCTAGACCTAAGGTACCAGGAAAAAATCAACCACCTCAAAAGCGTGCATGGGGAATCGTGATCAACGGGTAGAGGATGTTATTCCTGGGATGATCGAGAGATCCATTGTTGCTGCCTTAGATCCTATACATACTGATTTGAGAGAGCACCGAGAGCTCATAGATGCACATGGCTTTGGATTGGATGCACTTACGGTGAGAGTGGATGTATGTGAGTAGAGTGGGAACATATCTGAGGACGTGAGGCCGATATTATTGGTTTGAGACATGACGTGGATGAGCTGAAATCCACAAATCTGTCCATGTTCTTCGACATGGTGGACCTTCCTAAGATCCCGAGCACCGAGTTGCCAGCCATTTTTTAGATCCATCCGGCTACTACGACCAGAGATGTTATTGTGGTTGATGAGGGTGTCGAGTCAGATGCTCTTGAGACTGATGAGAAGGAGATTGGTACTCGAGATGCAACAGTGTATGATGATTTAGCAAACCTCGAGAGGGTGACGATGCAGACAGTTGTGGAGGCGTCTCTTCGGGATACATCTATGGTAGGCTCAAGTGGAGGAAATGATGGAGTTGAGCCGGGCACTGATGCCCAGACTGAGGGAGTCACGGATATGCAGAGTTCACCTCAGGCGTAGCCTGATAGGGGGATCTTGACTCTTTTTCAGCTTTATGTTTAGACTTTTTATTTCATTTGCATTTGAGGACAACTACTAGTTTTGTTTGGCGGGGTGGGGTATATTCATACCTGCCTCTTTTGGGTTGTTTTTGTGGATAATTTGTTTTTGATATCCTGAATTCTTATATTTTTTGTGACTATCAGCTTTTGGTTTTAATGTGAATGTGTTGGTTTTGGACCCAAATTAAAAAAAATTGGCATCTCTTAATATTTGTGAATGGTGGTTGTTCTCTTGCAAATTTGAGTGTCGGTTACTATCAATACCGATGACTTGAATAGTTATCTTGATTGAACGATATGTGTGTGCAATTCCAATGAGGCAAATTTGAGTTGCATAAGTCATACGTGAACTCTTATCATCTCATTGTGACTGACCGGTTATTGAAATGAAGCTCTGTGATTATCGTTGCACGCGAGCTAAAATTGTAGAGTCTTGTTTGATGATTATGTTGAATGTTGTGTGTGGTGAGGTTGTCTTGGAATGTGTGCTTAATAATACCTAGAACTTTCTCTGTTTGTCCAATTGAGTAATGTAGGTGAATGGTAGAGATTATCTTAGGCACCATTTGTGGAGAGTGAACCAAAATTGCTATTATACCTCTTTGTGACCACCTTGTGAGAGTGTGAACTTTGCTTGGCACCGTTTGAGCCTATCCTTCTCTTTGGAATTTTCACTCTTTCATATACTAGGGGATTTCACTTGGAAAATAAAATGTTCTATACTAACAGATTTAGGTCCATAACCATGGGTTCCAATGCACGAGATCTTATAGAACATACTAATAAGGTCCTATCAGGATGAAACTTGAGCACACATTTGACCTCTTTCCTTCCCACCTAAAATCTTCATGAAGTATTGGTCCGTTTGAATAACCAACTTTGGCAAAAAGCCTAAGTTAGGGGTGTGGTGAAAAAGAAGGAAAGTCAAGTTTGTGAAAGAAATTTTCCCTTGATGGTTTGTGTTGAAAAAATAAGAGGGAACCTCTCCATATATAAAAAAAATAATTGTTGAAATAAAGTTGGTACAATGATCAAAGAAATGGGATATCCAATGAGTCATACTTAAAAGAACATAGGGTGAATTGTGAAAATCAAAAAGAGTGAAAGGGAAGGAGAAAAAGTGAAATACAAGCCATGCTTCATGAATGTAGAAGTCACTAAGCCAAAAATGATCATACATTTACCCTCAGCCCGTTACTAGCCTTGAAAGACATGTGATCTTGATTGAGCTTAATGTCATGTTGATTGAAAAATATGGGAAACCCTATGGGGAAAATCATGCATGTGTTTATCTTTGAGAGTGTGAGAGTTGCTTTTGATTCCTAAATTCTAAAAAATTTGATGAGTTTTATGTGAGCATGGAATCATTCTTGATGTGAGGGCATTCAAATACTTTTGTTGAGCTTGAATTTGCATTTGAAGCTAGAATTTGAGGTTGAATTCTATTTGATGATGGCTAGTCACCATTTGAAACTTGTAGTGCACAATTGAACATTGTATGGGTAGATTGAACCTCATGTGCATTCATGTTGAGTCTTGAGTAACACTATTTGTAGACATCTTTGTTGAACTGATTGATCTTGTGTTTTACTTGAGTACAAGCAAAAGTTTAAGTTGGGGTATTAATGAGTCGGGGATTTCGACTCATTTAGGCTTAACATTCATAGTTTTAGTGTCCTCAATGCCTACTTTATGCTCTAAACTGATGTTAAAATGCTAATTTGCAGCAATGAAGGCAAAAGAGCAAGGCAAAGACGTTACCGGGCAAAAAGGAACGAAAAAGCTAAAAAAAAAGCAGAATAAAAGCAAGACTGATGATCGTCAAGACCACTCGGTGAATCGCCGAGTGGCTCGTCAGCTTGCCAAATGTTCTAGATAGCCAGCCCTAGGAAAAAGTCAACTCGGTGATGGAATGTGCACCTCGGCGAACTGCCGAATGGATCGGCGACAGAGATCCTGATCGCCTAAAGTTACAGAAGGTGAATGGTGAAGATCCAAGGCAAGAACGTGATGGAAGAGGGCATTTCGCACATCGCCGGCTTATTTCGCCAATCGGTCCTAAAACTGAAAATCTGGAAGAGTATAAATGTGAATTTTAAAAGATGAAAAAAGAGTTCTGAAAGTTTTGACACAGTTCCCTCACAATCTAACTCTGGGTTTTTTATCTAAACATTGTTTTTAGTATTTTTTGAGTGGAATTTTAAGTTGGATTTTGATTTTAAGGTGATTTCAAGCATTGTGAAGACTTGCAATTTGTTACCCAGCTGATGGAGAATATATTTGGTAACATTTTCTTGTTTTTTATAATGTGTGGCTAAAACCCCCATTCTTTGGGGGTGTGATTATGTGATTAAATATTTTAATTAACTTATGGGTGTTAGTATTTACTGATTTAAATGTTGATTTGAAATGGGTTTGATTGATAGTTGTGTTTTAATTCATGAATTGTAGTTTTAAATACAGTTCTAATTTAGCATTCTAGGCTTGCTTGAGAAAGAGGTTTTAGAATTAAAACTATCAATTGATGATTGTAGGGATTGAGTTTTTGTTGATTCAGCTTGAGAAAGTGAATTTGAATTCGATCCTACCAATCTAGCTCGAGAGAGTAGATTAATTGAGGTTTTGGGTTGTTCATAGTGTTACGCTTGTTGAGGTTCGAGAGAACTCGCTTGTTTCGTGGTAGTTGATCGAGAGATGGCTATTACATCTAAAGCCTAGCCTACCCACTAAGATTCAACGTCATTTTAGTAAATGATAATCACCCATATAACAAAATTGGCATTTCATCGATCACATCCCCAAGGATATTATCCCTTGTTTTCGTAGTTGTTAATTGCTCACTCTAATTCCCCCATTTGACACTAGGTGTCAACCCCTGCAATTTACTTTAATTGTTTCGTTAATGTCTACCTTTACAAACGATTAGAACACTTCCTTTACTTCGTAATTGAATTCTCTACCATATCACTCCATGTGGGATCGACCCCAACTCTTCGTTAGGTTTATACTTGATTGCGACCGACTACACTTAGAATCGGATGAAGTGTAGTTGAGTGTTATCGAAAGACAAACTCAAACGAGATCGCCAACTAAGGTTCAAACACCTGAAGCAAATGAAAATGTGAGCTAAAGAACAAAAGATGATTCGCCGATCATGTTTAGTGATCCCAATTAACGTCGTCGAGTTGGTTACGCAATGAATGTTAGGCCAAATTTTGGGAAACTATAAATAGCCCAAAGAAGAGAGAAAAAGAGTGTCGAGTGTAGAGTTTTTAGAGTGGAATTCATAGTTCTGAGTAGTGAATTTTTGAGAGCCTTTGTATGAGATATTTCACCTTGTGAAGAACATCTTTAGTTTTGGGGTTTTAAAATTTACTTTTGCATTTGATAATGGGAAGTTGAAATCAAAGTAGGTGTTGATTATAATTGCATAATTTCATCATATTCATGGCTGCTAGTATGATAGGTATAATTTCTTTACTTTTTGTGATGGGTGGCTAAAATGCAGGTGCTTTTATGGGGTTAAGTGTTGATTTAATGTAGTGTGTATTGTGTTTTGCTTTGTTTTATTGCTTATCATTCATGAATTTAGGCTAATTATCATAAAGTTAACCTATGGGTTAAGGTTGACTTAATCTTATTTTCAATCTCCACTTGATGCTCGAAAGAGATCGACTTGAGTGGGTAATTAGTTTGATACATGCAATTTAGATTTGATGTCTATAATTTGCTTGAAAGAGGAATTATGGTTCAGATATGGTTGTCCTAAATTTGCTTGAAAGAGTAATATCGTAAGGTAATGGGTTGTTTAGTTATGCACATAGATGAGATCGAAAAGAGATTCTATGAACTGATGTTTGAGATCGAAAGAAGATTAGTATCATTGAAGATAACCCAGCCTATCTATGGATGTTTAGCACTAGTGAGCACCAAAATTACCCCTATGTGACATCGATTTTCAATCCTCGCACCCCTAGATTACTTGTTAATTACTTGAATTGCTGAAGCTTTAGTTTAATTGTTACATTTGATACTACAAACTCTTTAAGTAAATTTGGTGAAATCATCCACACATTTTTCCAAACCTACTACAATGAACAAGTCTGCATTCTTGATTTCTTAGTTGAATTATGATTATTATACCATTCCTTGTGGGATTCGATCCCGACTCTTAGTTGGGTATTTTTATGACAACGATCGCTTACTCTTTGAATTTATTTTTTAGAGTAGTTTGAGCGTTATCACTATGCGCTATTAGCAAATGGTTCAGCAGGGTCGGCTCAGGCCTAAGTTTTGGCATTAGGTGCCAGTTGCACCCCTTAAGTTTGAGGCGTGATGGAACATAAATCAAGACCGCACACTTTGAGAAATACTTTGTGTAATAATCTGATATTTTTTTAAGGAATGCATTTTCCCTCTTTGATACTTTATTAGTATATAAGACATACCATGTGAATATCATTGAAGAAAAGGAAGCAATTAATGAGCTAAGGAGAAAATAAGAGAATTGTGATAATTTTACTAGTATATGAGACATATACTATGAATATCATTAATGAAAATGAAGCATTTAAAGAGCTAAGGAAAAAAGAAGAGATTTATCATACTTAGTCAGTATATGAGATATACCATGTGAAAAATATTGAAGAAAAAGAAGCAATAAATGAGCTAAGAGAAAACGAAGAAAATTGTGATACTTTATCAGTACACGAGACATACCACATGAATATCATTGAAGGAAGCAATTAACGAGCTAAGGGAAAAAGAAGAGAATTGATATTATACATAATTAGAGCTTGTTTGGTTGGAAACAATTTATTTCGGAATTAATTTTCTTGAGATTGGTTATCCCATTCTAAATTTGGGATTAAATAAACTATAATTTCGGAATAAGTTATCCTACAATTTTATAACGATCAAACAAGAGATAAACTTATTGTAACATTGATCTCATATTAGCTATTTCTTATCTCTTACCAACAAACCTTTAGAGTTTAGCTCGTTGTCCAATTTGTGGAATTAAAACTCATTTCAGAGACTATGGATAATTAGTTTAACCCATATGGGTAGTTCAAGAACTTTTCCTAAGGATCAGACTTTTACAAAAATGCTCCCACAGAGCAAATTATTTATCTATTGCTTTCTCATGTCTTAAAATTTATAACAGTAAAAAGGAGATACAAATATATATTGAAGTCAATCATGTGCTAATGTAGTC
Organism: Solanum paucissectum; assembly: GCA_029582445.1. Taxonomy (NCBI): domain Eukaryota; kingdom Viridiplantae; phylum Streptophyta; class Magnoliopsida; order Solanales; family Solanaceae; genus Solanum; species Solanum paucissectum. Next base: position 4,782 of record JAJONZ010018618.1, on the reverse strand, counting down.
GGTCTAACATATTCTCGTTGTTATTATTATCATCACCAGAAGTTGGTGAAAGCTTAAAGCATATAAATAATTTATTCCAAACTATTTTTTTCTTTTTTTTGTTAATTCTTTCACTTCCTATTAAACTAAGCATGAACATTAAAGCTAAATGTTACTCCCTCCATACAGTTTTACATGTCACACTTTGACTTGACACACCCATTAAAAAAATAATTATTGATAAAGGTATTTTACCAAACTATCCCCTATTAAATGATGTCTTGAAAAATGATTTGAAAAATAAGTATTTAATGCTGATAGTAAAACACGAAAAAATATTATTTTCTATTCTTGATATGTCAAAAGTGACAAGTAAAAATGAAAGGAAAATTTTCAAAATGTCAATATTTTAACATTTAATAGGACGATCTTATCAATATTTTTAATATTTATTAAAAATGTCAATATTTTAGTTTGCTATTCTTTTGATTTATCTATTTTTTTTATTTGTTTGATTTGAAAGAATACAATTATTTAGTAACAGAAAGGAGAAAATAATGGAGAGAATATTTTTAAAAAAAGAACATATCACTTAAAATTCTCATCAGTTACAATTTCAAAAATAATTGATTGTATTCATTCCAATATGTATGACATGTATAATTGTATTCATTATGGTTTTCATGTTTGGGTTTGTATAATGACATGTGTATTTCTTTATTAGTTTGTATTAATTCCAATAGGTATACTGAATGGATTTGTAGTTATTTAAGAAACATATTTGTATTCATATACTTATGTAAACTCGTGTTCATTCAGAAAAGATACAACATTGGTTTGTATATTTTTCAAAAACATACATTCTTTCTTAAAATTCCAATAAAATTTGTATTACAGTCATCAAAACATACAAATTTACAATCATTGTAACAATCAAAATTTGTATTTAAGAAAAAATTGTATTTAATGACAAAAAATGTATTTCTTATTTGTTATGTATTCCAAAAATATATTATATTCAATGTCTTATTTATAAAACATCTACTAAATAGGATTCCAAAATATTTTGTATTCCAAGCATCCAACATACAAAAAAAATCAAAACAATTCAATCATTCATTGTTTGTATCCCAAATAGATTACAGATTAAAAAATATTTTTTTTTACTTTGAAATATGACTGGTGATTTTGTACTTCCGGTCCTTCTGCATGTGAGAAAGATGCAAAAATACTTCAATTCATTGAAGTAATAACTAGAATCACTGATGCCATTCAACAAAGTGTTTTGGATGAGATATTGACACGAAACTCTCAAATAGAATACCTCAGTAACCGTCTAACCTTTAAATCCAATATTCAGATAGTAATTTATGAAGATCTTCATGTGATGATCCAACATACAAAATACGATCCAAATTCATTTTCGAATCACTTTTCAATAGCCATTTTTGAATCACTTCCAAACAAATTAAAGAATCAGTAGTTAATGAATACCTGATCGTTCTTATATTTCACCGAAAATCTCAAAGTTCAACTAAATCAGTCGAATTTACTTCGAAATTCTAATTGATTATTTCAAAATTTTCTTCCCTAATGGAAACAATCGCAAATCAGTCGAATTCACTTCGACAAAGGGTGAAAATCTTTTGAATGATTTCTGAGATTTCTTAGAAAAATGGAGGAAATTAATTTAAAAAATGCAAGGTTTAAGTTACTTAAGGATATGGAATAATGGAAGAAATCGTGAGAGAGTAAAAGAAAGGATATAATTTGGGTAAAAAATTTAGAGAGAGAAAAGTGGGTAATAGGGTCTTTTGTTTGGTTTTTGGGCAAAGGACATAAATCACATACTTTAAAGCCAAAATGACCATTTGTCCCTTATAAGTTTAAAATGACTGAAATCCCTCAAAAATTTAAAACACGGATACAATAATTCAGCACTGATACATTAAATATATGGCGCGAATACATTATTAATTAATTGTGTCTAGTTTATTTCAAGTGTTAATGTATCAATATATGATTGTTCTGATTCATGTATCGTTGAAATTTGTTGAAACAATATGGAAACATTACAGGCTAAAATTATGATACAATAACTGTGTCTAGTTTATGTGATGTGTTAATGTATCAATATATGATTGTTCTGATTAATGTATCGTTGAAATTTGTTGAAACAGTAAGGAAACGTTACTATCTAAAATTATGATACAATAATTGTGTCTAGTTTATTTCATATGATAATGTATCAATATATGATTGTTTTGATTAATGTATCGTTGAAATTTGTAGAAATAGTAAGGAAACATTATTGTCTAAAATTATGATACAATAATTGTGTCTAGTTTATTTTATATGATAATGTATCAATATATAATTGTTATGATTAATGTATCATTGAAATTTGTTGAAACAGTACGAAAACATTACAGGCAGAAATTATGATACAATAATTGTGTCTAGTATAATTCATGTGTTAATGTATCAATATATGATTGTTCTGATTAATGTATCGTTGAAATTTGTTGAAACAGTACGAAAACGTTACAGGCTAATATGAAGCTCATTAGGGTTATCCTGCTCAATCTCAAGAAGCAACAAACATTTGGATATTTGGCCCTGATAGTTGCAGGTATGAATGTCGGCATATGGCCCAAAAATAGAATTTGTAAACAACTCGAAAGCCTCGACATTCATGTACTTTTTCAAATCTTGTACAAAGTCATTGTTGTATGCTGCACCAAATTTCAAATAGTGTGTAGGGATTTGCTTGATAACATAACTCATAGTCTGTAAGAATCCAAAAACATAACAGAATATTATGCAAAAATAACAACCTTGTTATTAAGATGATACAAAATATAACACATTGTTAAGAAATACACATTAATGACTGAAATACAAAAAATAACATATACACAAACAGGCCCACAAACAAAACACGTACGATACACATACAGACCCATAAATAAAACACAGTATATGTAACTGATACAACATTTACTATGAAAGACACATTATATGTAACTGATACAACATTTACTATGAAAGACACATTATATGTAACTGATACTACATTTACTATGAAAGATACATTATATGTAACTGATACAATTTTTAGTATGAAACTTGAAATAGCAGATACACATACACAGACCCATAAACAAAACACAAACGATACATTAATGACTGAGATCTACTGAACAATGCATGTTATAACAGTTGAAATAAAATATATTATAATTTGACTTAGTTAGGGTTAGTGTATAAATTGATTACAGATAATAACGATACATTAAATAAGAGACCTGAATTTGTGCATTTTTTGTATCATAAATTGATTACTAACCAAAAAAATTACAACATTCGAAAGAAGGAGAACTAAAACCTAACCTCAGGTAATGGAGGTCGAGAAATTGGAGGAGCAAATTTTCGACCCCTTTTTTTGGGGGTTTTAGGAACGGTTTTTGAAGATGAAGCAAAATTGTTTTTCTTCTTTCCATCTTTTACATTCGCCATTAACAATGGGTCGTGTAGGCTTTTGGATCTGTTCTCTGCCCAATCAATATCTTCATAGTCATATATCCAATTAGTGTTAGCATCATCCATCTGATTCAACAGTTAGAAGAACAAACAAAAGAGTATTTCAACAGTATATGAAGAAACAAAAGAGGATTACAAGAAAAATACCAAATTTACCTAGGGTATACACAGAGAGATACTTGATTTTGAAGAATATTGGAGAAATCAACTGTCAAAGAAAATGTGGAGAAGTTGTAGGAGAGAAATAAGAAAAGAATGAACTTTGATTTTTAGCGTAGGAAAGGCCCAATATTGTATCCGTGAGATTTTTTGACATAAAAAGAGAAAAAGAGGGATTTTGGGGATTAATAAAACTATTAAGGGAAAATAGTAATAAGTAAACTTAAGGGGGGGATTTGTGTCATTTTGCCTTGTTTTTTTCCTTTCACCTGTAATGGAGTAAAAAAGTTGGCCCAATTTGAGAAATAAAAGGAAGGTAAATTAATTATATTATGATATACTTTATTTGCTAAAATATTGACATTTTGATATTTTTAATAATTATTTTAAAGTGTAGATATTTTTAATAATTATGTTAGAGATTTTGACTAATTAAGTAATTTATTTAAACTGAAAATCTATTTTAAGAATAAGTGACAAGTAAAAGTGAATGAAGAGTATATAGTTTCATTTTAATTTTTTTTGGTGCATTTATCAATTAAAAAGTTAATTATTAATGTTAGGTTGTTTTATTTTTTTTCAAAATTTTAATGCACCCACTAGTGCATATTTTTTTTTACCTATGCCATTGTTCATTCTTGTATTTCCTTCGTGATATTTCTAGCGCCGTCAATATCCACTTGACATGTTTTGAGCTTTAAGATTATTTTATTTTTTATACATTTAATATAATTTTAATTTAGAATCATAAAAATAATATTTTTTTTCTTAAATTCAGTCCCAAATCAATAAAATATAAATTTTTTTATGTTGACTCGGTCAACATCAAACATCCTAACTAGTGCATTCATAGTCGTAGCTAGGGGTGTTCATGGTTCGGTTTGGATTGGTTATTGGTTAAAACCAAATCCAAACCACAATTAATCGGTTTTTAAATTTCTAAAACCAAACCAAACCAAATCAAAAAAATAACCGTCGGTTTGGTTATTGTTGGTTTGGTTCGGTTTGGTTCAATTTTTTTGGTTATTTCGGTTTGAAAGTATATAGTTTTTTTAGGGCATATGCATCTCGATAGACACAAATTCATAGTACATAAACAAT
>JAJONZ010018616.1:0-18510 GCA_029582445.1 Solanum paucissectum | reverse complement strand
CTAATGAGCAATTCACATATAAAGCCTTTAGGGATTCTAGACCACACACCCACACTTCATCATAGGAGACAAGGACACATTCAACATTTGAATAGGTACTCCTAACATGTATATGATCACACATTCATATAGGGGTCATATAGGTATGGGTCATTCCTCAATAGTACTTAACATAATTAATCATGTAGACCACACCTTATCCCTAACATTATCATTCACATTATACTCCTCATCATCAACATACTTTAAACATCATGCTAGCATTGAAGATTTCATATATAACCTTCATAGCATAACTTCATAAACATATGCATCATAATCATCAATTCACTTCACATATATTGCCTTCAAGGCCATGATCTCAACATGCATAGATAGACAAAAAGTAAACACCGCCACCATAAGTGAGTCAAACCATACAACATCAATTCTCATACTATAGACTAGGAGTTAGGTCAACTAACCAATTCTCCAAACCATGATCACCATGGATCAATACTCAACAATTCATAATCAATTGACATAGATGGAAATAGGAATCAACAATGTAATTGAATATCATAAACATAATCTAAGTACAATTCTACAAACAAAGGGATCAACCCATACATTGCCCATAAGGCCATAATTCTCAACTCATCAGTATACAACAATTCAACATGAATAAGTATAGATAATCATAGCAAACATCAATACAATCTAATCTAAACCAATACAAATCATATTCACAAAGACCCACATTATAGGCCAATTTTTTAGAATTTGGGGATCATGGGTTCTCCAAGAATTTCTTTGAAAATTATATTAAAAACCTTAATTCCACATCAATTCATCAATAGAATGATTTAGAAAATTGTTTGACAAAGAACCCATGGTAAGATTGAAAATTGGGAATTTTGGTCTTTGAATCACTATTGAAAATCTTTGATAGAACTCCTTGAATGAGAGGTTATTCAAGAATCAAGAGTTACCATACCTTAATTATTGAAGACCCATGAAATTGAAGAAGAAATCAGTTGAAAACCCATCTCCTAGCTTGAGCTTCATCAAGGTCTTCCATGGAGTGTTGAGAGAATCTATTTTTGAGAGGGAAGGGTCAATTTGAAGAATGGGGTATAATTCTAGGTTTTGGGGTTTTAACCAACTAAAATACCCTAAAATAGGTATAATAGCCATTTATAATAATTCCCCAAAGTACCCAAACTACCCTTCACTTAGTTGGACCTTTTAAACAAGTCAAACTTGAGTTTTATTTTCGCAGATTTCGTCGGGGATCAAGTTCGCGACGCGGAGGTGTTCCCGCAAGTTTCTAGAAATTAAATTCTGAGACAGTAGAGTCCACGGTGTCTCCGCGATGCGGAGCCACTTTTTGGCCATAGGAGGAGCAGGTCCGCGACGCGGAGCCACTCCCTCCATGCACAACTGCAAGCTGCCTTGGCAGCTTGGTTGGCCAAGGGTTGGGGTCCTCCTCGGGGACCCTTAGGGTAGTTCCGGGGGGTCGTATTCGAACGTTTTGACCCTAAAAACATTTATTAAGACACTAGGGTCACCTCCACTGATTTTAGACTTCAAACAACACATAAAAACATGAACAACATACTAGAACACACCAACACGTAAAAGACTAGTTTTCAAACGTGTTGGTCGTCCCGTGACGTTTGACTTCCAAACTCTTCCCCATGGGATGCACTAGTGTTGTTTGTGAAAAATAAAGATGTCTCTTTCAGGATGTGCATTGATTATCGGCATTTGAACAAGTTCACAATCAAGAATAAGTACCCTATCCCCAAGATTGATGACTTGTTTGACCACCTTCAGGGTGCTAGTCATTTCTCGAAGATAGACCTCAGATCCTGTTATCATCAGCTCAAAGTTAGGGATAGTGACATCCCAAAAATAGCCTTCAGAACTCGGTATGGTCATTATGAATTTATAGTTATGTATTTTGGACTACCCAATGCTCCTACAACTTTTATGGATTTGATGAACAGGGTGTTCAATTTGTATTTGGACTTGTTCGTTATCGTCTTTATTGATGATATCCTCATTTACTCTAGGAATGAGAAAGAATATGCGACTCATTTGAGGGTTGTCCTCCAAACTCTCAAAGATCGCCAGTTCTTTGCTAAGTTTAGCAAATATGAGTTTTGGTTACAATCAGTTGCTTTCCTTGGTCATATCGTGTCTAGCAAAAGGATCCGAGTGGATTCTCAGAAAATAGATACAGTGAAACAATGGCCCAAACCCACCTGTCCAACAGATATAAGAAGTTTCTTGGGTTTGGCTGGTTATTACAGAAGGTTCGTGGAAGGATTTTCATCCATAGCTTCTCCATTAACTAAGTTGACGCAGAAAAAGGTCAAGTTTCAGTGGTCAGATGAGTGTGAGAAGGGCTTACCAGAACTAAAAACTAGGTTGACTACAACTTCTATTTTGACTCTACTAGAGGGTTCAGACGGTTATGTGATCTATTGTGATGCATCCAGAGTCGGCCTAGGTTGTGTGTTAATGCAACGAGGTAAGGTTATAACTTATACTTCTAGACAACTTAAGGTGCATGATAAGAACTATCTGACTTATGACCTAGAGCTTGCAACCGTAGTAGTTTCCCTAAAGATTTGGAGACATTATTTGTATGGTGTTCACGTAGATGTGTTCACAGACCATAAAAGCCTTCAGTATGTTGTCACCTAGAAAGAGTTGAATCTTCGCCAGATGAGATGATTTGAATTTCTCAAGGATTATGATATGAGTGTGCTTTACCATCCTGGTAAGGCCAATGCTCTTAGCAGACTATCTATGGGTAGTGTAGCACATGTTGAGGAAGGAAGGAAAGAATTGACAAAAGATGTTCATCAGCTTACTCGCTTACGAGTTTACCTTATGAGCATAACAAATGGTGGTGTAACAGTTCAAAATGGATCATAATCTTCATTAGTAGTGGAGGTTAAGAAAAAACAAGACAGTAATCCGATATTACTTCAATTGAAGGGTGCAGTTCATCAGCAGAAAGTTAAGGTTTACTCCCAAGGGGGAGATGGTGTGCTTCACTATCAGGGTCATTTATGTGTTCCTAAGGTGGGTGAGTTGAGACAACAGATCCTTATACAAGCCCATAACTCCAGGTATTTTAGTCATCTAGGTTCCACTAAAATGTACCATGATCTACATGAAGTCTTTTGGTGGAATGGCATGAAGAGGGATATAACAGATTTTGTGGCTAAATGCCCGAATTGTCAGCAGGTGAAGGTAGAACATCAAAAACCAGGAGGTATGACTCAACAAATTAACATTTCTACTTGGAAGTGGGAAGTGATCAACATGGACTTCATTACACGTTTACCTCGTACTCGTAGACAACATGATTCCATTTGGGTAATAGTAGACATAGTTACTAAGTCTGCTCACTTTTTGGTTGTTAAGACTACAGATTCGACAGAGGATTATGCCAATATTTACATTAATGAGATAGTCAAGTTGCATGGGGTTACTTTTTCTATAATTTCATATAGAGGTCCTCAATTTACCAATCATTTTTGGAAGTCTTTTCTAAAAGGTCTTGGTACCCAAGTAAATCCCAGCACAACATTTCATCCGCAGACGGATGGGCAGGTAGAACGTACCATTTAGACCTTAGAGGACATTTTGAGAGCTTGTGTGATCAACTTCAAGGGTAGTTGGAATGGTCACCTTCCTCTATAGAGTTCGTCTACAATAATATCTACCAATCCAGTATTCAGATGGGCCCTTATGAGGCTTTGTAGGGAATAGATATCGATCTCTAGTTGGTTGGTTTGAAGTAGGTGAAGCAGCCTTGATAGGGCCAAATTCAGTTCATGAGGCTATGGAAAAAGTTCAGCTCATTAGAGATAGGCTTAAGACAGCTCAGAGTCATCAGAAGTCATATGCAGACGTGAGGAGAAGGGACTTGGAGTTCTAGATTGATGATTGGGTTTTCCTGAAAGTGTCACCTATGAAGGGGGTGATGAGATTTGGAAAAAAGGGAAAGCTCAGTCCTAGATATGTAGGCCCTTACAAGATCTTGAAAAGGGTTGGTAAAGTGGCGTATGAGTTAGAGTTCCTGATGAGTCCATGATTTGGACTCATTTAGGGCTTTATTTGAATAGATTTAGTGTCCTCAAATTCATATTTTGTGCCAATAACTGATGTAAATCTTTGAATTTTAGGTATTTGGATTGAGGAACAAAGCATGGACACTAATGAGAAAAAAGGAACAAGGCAGCTGAAAAGATGAAGAAAAGAAGGCCTGAGGATAGCCTAATCCATTGGGCGAATCGCCGAACAGCCTTGACCTCGCCTAATGTTCTAGTGTGCCAAGCCTTGAAGGAGAAAATCAAGTAGGCGATTGAAAAGAGCAGTCGGCGAGTCACCAAATGGTTTCGCGATGCAGTACCATATCGCCCAAAGTTACAGAATATGAAGATGCTGAACGCCAAAGTAAAAAGGCGATGAAATTGACCAAAGCGCAGATCGCTGAGTGGATCGGCGATCCCGACTTATTGCGCAGAATGGTCCTTCGTAGCACATTTTTGACAACTATAATTATGTTTTTAAATTCTTAGTTTAGTATGCAGTTTTAGAATCTATTTTTTAACATTCACTAGTTTTTGAAGTTTAGAGCTTAGAACTAAATAGAGAGACAATATTTCCTTAGCTTTGAAGATTTGTAGATTTCTATTTCTAAGAAATTGGAAGTGGGTGTTGAAGATTCTTCATCTTAGACCTTTGTAAAGACTATATCAATCCTACCCAGTTGATGGAAACACAACTCGGTAACAATTTTTACCTTTTCACTATATCTAGCTAAAACCCCAATTCTTGGGGTGTGATTATGTGATTATGGGTTAATTTAACTGCTGGGTATTGTTAATTGATAGTTTATTTGTTGTTTAAAAGTGATTTCGTTCAGTAATTGTTGTTGAATTTAATGGGTTGTAGTTGCAAATACAATCTTAACTTCGTGTTTTTGGCTTGCTTGAGAGAGAGGTTTTAAAAGCAAAATTACTCAATCGATGGTCTGTGGGTATTGGGTTGTCATGGGTTCAGCTCGAGAGAGTGAATCCTAAACCCTTTTCCACATATTCAGCTCGAGAGAGTGAATGGACTAAAGTGAAGGTTGTGCTTCATTGTTGCTTATTGGTGTTCGAGAGAAACAAATTTGATTCGGGGTAAATTGTTCGAGAGAAAGTTTACCCCCACTAAAGTCTAGCTTATTCACTGATTTGCAGTTGCTTACTATTAATTGCAATTACCCGGTTGTTTACCTTGGCCCATAATCCAATCATATCCCAAGAATCGTGTCTCTATATTCGTATTTTCGTGTTAGTTATTGTTTTAGTTGATAGTACAAACAAACCCCCTTTATATTTGACACTTGTGTCACCTATAATATAAACCATGTTTTTATTCATAAATGTTTTTAGCTATGATTGACTTGAGCATATTTATGCTTTTCTATTGATTCTTGAGTACGAACCACTCCCTTGGGACTCGAACCCAACTCACTAGTTGGGTTATATTTCTACTGAACAATTGCTGATGCTTATTATTAGATGAAGTATCTTTGATAGCGTTCTCATCAAAATGGTGCTGCTGCCGGGGAGTTGTGTTACTTGAGATGTTTTAGTTAAGTTGAATGTTGTTCTTGTTAATTATAGTGATACTTACCTAATTTTAGTTTTGTTTTGCTTGTTTGTGTGTTAAAACAAGAAGTATGAGTGTGAACGGCAGCAATGGCAGCCAAGTAGGCCATCAAGATGACATCAGAAACCTCAACGATGTCAACGAGCCTCATGCTAATGACCCCCATCTCATAGGAGGTATTGGTGCCATTTGCTTGCCTCTGGCCGAAGGGAATGCAGTGTTCCACATCACGAGTACTATGTTGCAACTCTTGCAACTAAAAAGGCTTTTCAGTGGTTTGGCTCATGAGGATCCTTATGAGCACATTAGAAACTTCGTGGATGTATGCGAACCATTCTCCTTCAAGAATATCTCCCCAGAATCGGTCTGGTTGAGGTTGTTCCCGTTCTCTTTGATGGGAAAAGCGTGCAAGTGGTTGGCTGAATTGCCACATGAATCAATCACTTCGTGGGAGGAGTTGGTTACCGCATTTCAAGTGCGATTTTTCCCTCCCTCGAAGATGATGACTCTTCGGGACAACATTCAGAGCTTCAAGCGTCTAGAAGGTGAGCCAATTCATAAAACTTAGTTGCCATTCCAAAAGTTGGTGCTTCAATGCCCAACCAATGGCTTGCCTGATAATGTGTTGCTGTAGTATTTTTACCAGAGTCTTGACTCTGTAAATAAGGGTGTTGCTGACCAACTTTCTCCAGGGGTTCGATGCATCAACCTTATGTGATAGCGGCTCAGCTCTTGGATGACATGACTACCATAAACAGGGCGTGGTATACCCGTGAAGACCAGGTCTCCCCTCTCACGTTCAAATTGAGTAAGGAACAGATGTAGAAGGACCAAGAGAAGGATCAGAACATGGCCAAGATCATGACACAACTTGACATTTTGTCTCAAAATGTCATGGGAGCTGGTGCTCGAAGTGTCAATGTCGTGGGTGTCGGGTGTGCTAATCCGGATGAGTCAAAGTTTGAGGCCTTTTATAATGAAGAGTAGAATTTCCTAGCCAACCAAGGCAGTGGTTATCGTTCAAACTACCCGAGGCAGGGTGGTAACCAAGGTTGGAATATGGATGAAGGTTGGAAAGATCAAGATCGTGAATGGAGGGACCGTAATCCAAATTGGAAGGATGGGGAGAATGATAGGTATGTGCCTCCCCACGAGTGCCAAAAGTCAGAGAATTCGGAAGGTGGTCGGTCTGAGGATATACTTTCTCGTATCTTCAACAAAGTTGTGGGGTTCAGACAAGATCTTGAAAGAGATGAAAGAAAACGTGTCGACCCTTAGCCAGACCGTCACCCCCTATTCAGTGTTGATCAAGAAGTTGGAGACCCAAATGGGTCATATCTCGTCTCATCTAAACCCGAGACAGTAAGGGGGTTGCCTAGTGACACTCAGGTCAACCCCAAGAATGAAGTTTGAAGGTAGACTTGTGTCATGCCACAATGTTAACTAAGGCGCTGCTTGGGAGGCAACTCAAGACCCTTTTATTGCTTTACTTTTGTTTTGGTAAATAATGGTGTGTTGATTGTGCAGGTTAAAGTGTGGAAAGTGTTTCAAAAGTGCAGATTAGTGAGCAAATGGTCCAGTCGGCGCATCACCAAAGAGTTCAGCGAGCCTGACCTAATCTGCCGTTTGACTCAAGACATCTTCAAATTGGAGTCTGTAAAACTAGACGAGTCCAAGAGAAACTTGGTGAATCGTCGACCTGGTCGGCGATCGCGATCTAGTCCGCCGTTTGGACCCCCACATTAACTGGAGGTCCTGTAAAACTCAGTAAGGTAAGATCTCACTCGGCATGTCGTCGAGTGGGTTGGCAAGAAAAAATTATGTCGACGAGTGGGCAAGAACTGGACGGTTTTTAAAAGGCCTAAGGTTTAAACTTCCAATTTTTTCATTTTCCCTCACTTTTTATCTTCCCAAACTCACACCCGCACTCTAGTATCTATATTTCGTGCTTTTTCTTAGTATTTTAGTCATTGATTTGTGCTCGGATTGGGAGTACTTTGCCACCTAGCACTTCAGTCTTTATTTAATCAACATCAAAGGTTGATTTTTCGAACCCCGAGTTTATTTTTAGAAGTTTTCACTCATTTGCAATGATCTTATCCTGTTATCGTGTGTTGGGCCTCTCTGATAGTGTTAATTTGTTTGAATGCCTATTTTAATTTGATAATCTTGCCCGTATTGGTTTGATTATTGAAATCCCGTATTCTTGTGCTTTGAGATGATTTAAATTTTGTGGGGTTGTGCTTGCATGTAGTTTAGTTTGGTTGGGTGAAGTTTGAGTAGCCCGTATTTGGCCCAAACGACGTAATTTGCCCAATGATAGAGCGGGTGAATCCTTTTTAAGGGCATAAGTTGTCAATTGGCCAAATTTGGCAAAACCGAGAGAAGTCTGAGTATCCCGAGGTGATGGGTGTTATGGGTCTCGCTTTAATTTAACTAGTGCATGCTGTGATTTTGTTTTCGGGGGTTGCGGGGTTGAATTTGAGATGATGGGTTGAAAGTAGGCACGTTGGGTCGTTTAGCGAGCTGGGTCGAGCTCGCCAAACCATTCAGTGGTTCACCGAAGTTCCCCATCTCGCCGTTAGTTTCATGCTTAATGTGTTGTTGGGCTCTGTAACTTTTGGCGAGAAGCCTGAGGTCACCGAAGGCACTCGGCGACTCGCTGAAAGACTTCTTGATCGCCTTTTTGTTTGCACCTTGAACCCTTTTTTCACTGTAACTTTCGGTGGGCTAGCCCTTGCTCGTCGAAAGCTGTCAGCGATTCGCCGAAACGGCCTTTCCATCATCGACTTGCTAAAATTTTTGAGCCAATCCATTTGGTGAGCCCGACTAAGCTCGCCAAAGAGATTCGGTGACTCGCCGACTGGTTCGGCGAGTCTGTCTGCAATTATTTTTCTGTGCTTTTGTTTGAAGATTTTCTAACTTTTTCCTGATGTTTTGCAGATATGGTAAAGACAAATATAAACATGCCACCCCAAAAAAGAGTACGGGGTATCACTATCAACGAAGGGAGATCAAATCATCCAAAAATAGGAAGGCAAGAGCCTCTAACTGAAGGTCAGAGCAGGGGCAAGAGGTCCATTTCAATAGGCAGACTACTCCCCGAGGCCCCTCTATTCCTTCATGGGCTCGGGGATTCTATGCAGTTGTGCAGACCTTTTTGGCGGACACACCTTTGGCACCCCCTAGTGGACCTACTACTTCTATTGATGTTACTCCGAGCACTGATGCCCAAGACCAGAGTGATGCACCAGGCACTGATGCCCAGACAGATGGAGCGACTGTGTAGATAGGACCCCCCTTTACCCCCTCTTTGTCCTGTTTTATTTGACTTTTGGATATTTTGTTGCATTTGAGAACATATGACTTTATTTGTGGTGGGGTGAGGCCCACCTTTTGTGCGGTTTTGTTGTGAATATTGATGTTTTGTTTTTATATTTGGGTTTTGAGCTGAAATTATGTTGTACACTGCTTTTTGTGGAAGGTTTGAGCTTGTGGCTCCGTCTTTTAATTGTAAATGATTTTTGACCCTTCCAAAAAATGTTAGCCACCTCTTGTTGGTGTTGAATATGGAAGTTCTTTTGCAAATATGAGTATTAGTTTTGATCATTACCGATGACTTGAATAGTGCTCATAATCGAACAAAAATGAATGTACGGCTACAATGAGGCCAAATAAAGTTGCATAGTCAATATGTGAACTCTTTGCATCTCGTTGTGACTAGCCAAGTATCAAATTGAGTCTCTTGTGATGAACATCGCACACTAGCAAAAGTGTGGAGTCTTGTTTGAATTTGGTGTCAATGCCTTGTGTGATGAGCTTACCGTGAACCATGTGTGATGACACCTAGAATTTTCCCCATTGGTCCGGCTGACTAAGTGATACAATCTCTTGATATGATCTTAGGCAACTTTAAAGAGTGTGAAACAATTTGACATTATACCTCTTTTGTGGCCTACCTTGTGTGTGTGTGAACCCAGCTTGAACACCCTTTGAGCCTTAACCTTTTCTTGAAAGAAACTTGGTGACATTGTGACCTTTTATTGATCCATTACCCATAATCCTCATGATTTGTGGTTTGTTTGAGTAGCCAACTTAGGCTGGGGGTGTGATGAAAAGAGAAGGTAAATAAAGACGTGCAAGAAAGTCCCCTTTTACCCATGTTTTGAGGAAAATGGAACCCCTCCATATAAAAAAAAGAGAGAAAAAGAAGAAAAGAATGAAAAAGAAATGAAAACGAAAAAGTTGTGGAATAAAGTGTGAAAATGCAAAAAGAAGTGGGGTTTCCAACAGTCCATGGGAAGTGAATAATGGGATGACTTGTAAGCACGAATGAAAAATGATGAAGGAAAGGAAAATAAGTGTTGTTCACACCACATTTCATGAGGACTATAACCATTGAGCCTAAATGACTATACATTTGCACTCAGCCCTATTACAAGCCTTGGAAAGACCTTTTTGATCATGAGTGAGCTGAAAAATATTGTTTGGAAAATACGGGTAAACCTATGGGTGAAATCATACATTGTGTTCATGCTTATGAGTGTGAGAATTGCATTTGATTCCAGAATTAAATTATTGAACCATTGTGTGTGAATATGGAGTCATTCTTTGTGTGAGGGCATTTGAGTACCTTTGTTGAGCTTGAACTTGCATTTGAAGCAAGTATTGTGAGCTTGAGATTCTTTGATATTGGTTAGTCACAACTTGACTCTTTGAGTGCACAATTGATCTTTGCATGAGTACGTTGAGTTTTTTTGTGTGCATTCATGATTGAATCTTGTGTAGCACTGTTTGAGACATCCTTTTTGAACTGATAAACTTGAGTTTTACTAGGACAAACAAAAGTTTAAGTTAGGGGTGTTGATGAGTCCATGATTTGGACTCATTTAGGGTTTATTTGAATAGATTTAGTGTCCTCAAATGCATATTTTGTGCCAATAACTTATGTAAGTCCTTGAATTTCAGGTATTTGGATTGAGGAACAAAGAATGGACACATATGAGAAAAAAGGAACAAGGCAGTTGAAAAGACGAAGAAAAAAGGGCTTGAGGATTGCCTTGACTTTGCCTAATGTTCCAGTGTGCCAAGACCTAAAGGAAAAAATCAAGTAGGCGATCAAAAGGAGCAATCGGCGAGTCACCGAATGGTTCCGTGATGCAGTACCATATCGCTCAAAGTTGCAGAACTTGAAGATGCTAAAGGCCAAAGCAAAAAGGCGATAAAATTGACCAAAGGTCGGATTGCCGAGTGGATCGGCGATCCCGACTTATTGCACCAAATGGTTCTTCGCAAAAAAAAATTGACAACTATAAATACGTAGTTAAATTGTTAGTTTAGTATACCGTTTTAGAATCTAATTTTTAACATTCAGTAGTTTTGAAGTTTAGAGCTTAGAACTAAATAATGAGACAATATTTCCTTAGCTTTGAAGATTTGAATATTTCCATTTCTAAGAAATTGGAAGTGGGTGTTGAAGATTCTTCATCTTAGACCTTTGTAAAGACTATATCAATCCTACCCAGTTGATGGAAACACAACTCGGTAATAATTTTTACCTTTTTACTATGTCTAGCTAAAACTCCAATTGTTGGGGTGTGATTATGTGATTATGGGTTGATTTAACTGATGGGTATTGTTAATTGATAGTTTATTTGTTGTTTAAAAGTGATTTCGTTCAGTAATTGGTGTTAAATTTAATGGGTTGTAGTTGCAAATACAATCTTAACTTCATGTTTTTGGCTTGCGAGAGAGAGAGGTTTTAAAACCAAAATTACAAAATCAATGGTCTGTGGGTATTGTGTTGTCATGGGTTGAGCTCGAGAGATTGAATCCTAAACCCTTTTCCACACATTCAGCTCGAGAGAGTGAATGCACTAAAGTGAAGGTTGTGCTTCACTGTTGCTTATTGGTGTTCGAGAGAAACCAATTTGATTCGGGGTAAATTGTTCGAGAGAAAGTTTACCCCCACTAAAGTCTAGCTTATTCACTGATTTGCAGTTGTTTACTATTAATTACAATTACCCGGTTGTTTACCTTGGCCCATATTCCAATCACATCCCAAGAATCCCGTCTCTATATTCGTATTTTTGTGTTAGTGTTTGTTTTAGTTGATAGTACAAACAAACCCCATTTATATTTGACACTTGTGTCACCTATAATTTAAACCATGTTTTTATTCATAAATGTTTTTAGCTATGATTGACTTGAGCATATTTATGGTTTTCTAATGATTCTTGAGTACGAACCACTCCATTGGGACTCGACCTCAACTCATTAGTTGGGTTATTTTACTACTGAACGATCGTTGATGCTTAGTATTTGATGAAGTATCTTTGATAACGTTCTCATCATTTGCCAGCAGAACTAGCAGCAGTCCATCCAGTCTTTCACATTTCGTTGTTGAAGAAGTGTGGGGGGAATCCAGTATCTATAGTTGCATTAGAAAGTGTGGCTGTGAAGGATAGTCTCACTTATGAAGAGGTGCCAGTTGAAATTTTTGATCGTCAGGTTCGAAGGTTGAGAAACAAAGTTGTCGCTTCTGTTAAGGTTTTGTTGAGGAGTCAGTCCGTATAGGGAGCTACTTGGGAAGCAGAAGCAGCCATGAAGGCCAAGTATCCTCATCTCTTTCCTTCCGATTCCATTCCAGCTTGAGGTAATAGTTCCTCTCCAGTCTTTTAGTTACTCATGCGTAAATTCAGTCTAGAATCATGCTCCTTCAGTTATACTTGCATTTTCAGCGTATTTGCATGTTCTGGAACTCAGTTCAGTTAAAAATCCATTTTAACCATGACAGGGTTCACGGATCGTGAAAGGGACCACAGTCCGTTGACCCTCCCGTAGAGTCACACCCTCCCAGCACTGGTGGACCACGGGACCCTTCACGGGCCGTGGACGACCTCACGGGCTATATTGGTGTTCGTGGGAGCCAGACAGAGTTCACCAGGCCCAGACGTCAGACCACGAGGCCCTTCACGGGATGTGGTCCTGACGACGACCATGGTGGTGCTCGTGGAAGGCCACCCCAGAACCAATAGCTACTGGAACAAGGACCATGACCAGCCTCACAGTCTGTGGTCCCTTGATGGTCTGTCAGAGGGGTTGTGGTCGTCTGCATCAGCTTTTAAGTTGGGGTCATTTTGGTATTTTCCCCTATGCGTTGGACACCCAAACTGCATCGTGTAACCCCTAAACTCTGTGGTTTTGGTCAGTTTTAGCCTATTAACTTAGTCAGAACTTACCCGAGTCAATTTATTCTCTAAAATTCATCCAATTATAACGAAAATAGGAGAAGGAAGTCGAGCAGCCCTAGTCTAAGAACGCAACAAGGTTTCATCCATTCCTGCCCTGAAATTGAAAGATTTCTCCGTGAAATTCGTCACCAAGTATGTAGGATTTCACTAGTGGGTTCTCTTCATCCATTAGATCCCTAGAATTCAGTCTAATTCTTGATTCCCTTCATATTATCTAGACCTAGGGTTTTCTTGAATGTTGTAAATTGTTGGGTTTTAGCTGTTAGACTGATCCAAATTAGATTATCATATTGTTGCTTAGTTTCTTGCATGATATTCAGAACCCTAGTGGTGTAGATTCGTTTAGTTCATGAATTACAATAGCTAGACCAGTTTAAACAGTTATACATGCCTCAGATATTGAATGTCTCGTTATTAGTATTACAATGTTGCATTTTCGGTTAGCATGTCAGAATCTCGAGCTATCTAATTTATTTCAATTACGTTGTAATTTATACATTCTATTGGGAGTATGCTTAACACCGAGTTGGACTAGGGTCAGTCACTCTCATAGTCCCAGAACTACGTGCCCCCGTAGGTTAAGTCCCCTTTGTGGGCATTATACTTAGTGGCCACGCCAGTCATGCATCTATACCCTTGGAAAGGTATATTGGATCCCTTCGATGGGACATATACATCGGACTCCACATTTAGCTCATGTGGTTTTATGTCGGTAAATAGTAGCCCCCACAGTCAGATTCTAGTGTATTTGACCAGGTTCCCAGTTATAGTTCAGTATTCAGTATCAGCATGTTATGTACTTGGTCATTGCATTCAGTTTACTTCATTTCAGTATGTTCAGATTATATCATTGTTCAGTATGCTTTATTTCAGTTATGTATATATTGTTCAACTTTATTCTATCTTGCATGCTTAGTACCTTTTAAGTACTGACGCATACTCTGCGCTACATCTTCTCATGATGTAGGTTCAGGTCCTCAGCTTCCAAGTCACACGTAGATCGGTTCCCGATCTCCAGTTCAGCAGCTTCAATGGTGAGTCCTCATTCTTCGAGGACAACATACATGTTTCTATAGTTAGTCTTTTTCTTACAGTTTTCAGTATTTGCTAGAGTTAGCTGGGGGCATGTCCTAGCATCTCTAGTCAGTTAGAGGCTTATTTCGGACATAGACAAATTCATCTTTAGTATTTGAGTTTTATTTCAGTATCTTAAACTCTACTCAGTATTTATATATTCAGACTTAGAGTGGGTATTCCCATCATTTAGTTTATCTCATGTCTTATACTTCTGCACAATATTTCTTTTAAGTATGCTTATGATATGCCATCTCAGGGTTAGCTTGGGGTCACTCGTGATCCTAGGTTCCGTGTTTACACCCTGGGGGTAGCTTCGGGGTGTGACAGTTCCCAAAACCTATTTCCTGCAGAAATCAATCAAAAACCATCACATCTAATAACAGAAAGCTTAAGACTCATGCACAACTTCAATTTTAATGCATCAAAAATACCGTAAACTCACGGTACATCATCTAACCAGTCAAGGTTCTTTTTCTACTAAAGACTACCAATTATGGATATGGCATTGAAGATTTTGTCATGCTTCTTTCGGCTACATTAAACACTTATTCCCAACTTTGTTCTTAGAGTGCGATTTTTCTAATTTTCATTGTGATGTTTGTGTATTAGCTAAAAGTCATCGTACTACTTATCCTTTAAGTACTAGTAAGGTGCTTGAGCCATTTGCATTGGTTCACTGTAATGTGTGGGGTCCCTCTCCAGTTTCTAGTTCATCTGGATATCGTTGGTTTGTAATCTTTTTTGATGATTTCAGTCGTATGACATGGATTTATCTACTGAAGAATAAATGTTATGTTTCTGAATGCTTCTGCTTATTTCATAAGACTAGTTTTGATTTACGTGCAGTGCGTGAAAACCAAACCAAGTACCACACTATTTTTAAAAATAATATGAATATTTCTAAATAAAAAATTAGTCACTCTTAAAATCTCGTAGTTACACCTCTTAAATAAACTTTCTACTCCCTTCCCCATAGTGCATTACTTTGTTATTATTATTTTGTAGGTGTTCTTACTTTCAATATAATATAATATAATATAAATAAATATTAATATAAAATATAGAAGATATACTAAATTAGATGTTTTAGCTGGAGTATTAGATTAATTTAACATTCATGTTATGAAGTGTTCTAATTTTACTAAACTTTGAGATTGTCAATGTTTGTAAATCAAACTTGAGGTTTTAAGAAGAGAAGAATAGAAAACATAAAAAAATGTAGTTTAAAAATGTGAGGAAACCCCTCCATTTATAGTTAAAAATGTGCAGTATTAGTAAGTGCATATTGTTTCTTATCATAAAAATATAGAAGATATACTAAATTGAGTGTTTTAATAATAATAATAATAATAATAATATTTTAAAATGTAGTTTAAAAATTTGATGAAGCCCCTTTTTTTACAGCCAACAAAGGGTAGTGTATGAAAAACTGCTTGTGGTGCCTTATCAAAAAGAAGTCACAACCCTTCACAAAGGTCAAAACTCATCGGAAAAGTCATAACTCTTCGGAAAAGTTGCAACCCTCGGAAAAGTCACAACTCTTCGAAAAAGTCACAACCCTATAGAAAAGTCACAACCCTTCAAAAAGGTCACAACTCATCAGAAAAGTTATAACTCTTCGAAAATGTCACAACCCTTCAATGTGAAAAGTTGTCTACCTTTAATATAATATAATATAAAACATATAAATAAATATAATACAATATAAAATATAGAATATATACTACATTTGATGTTTTATGTTGGGGGTATTATAGTAATTTAACATTCAAGTTAGGGTTCATGCTTTTAAGGTAATATAGAATATAGATAGATAGATAATTAAAACACAATTTGCAGCCAAAATAAAAGTTCTTAGGTCAGATAATGGTGGAGAATATGTTTATGAAGTGTTGCAGTTATATCTCAAAAATCTTTGTCACACCCCAACCCTAGGTGAGGCAGACAAGTACCATATAAACACATGCTTTTCAAGTGACCTATGATGAGAAAGTAAACTACTATGCAAATAGATTTATTGATGAGAAGCTTCATATACAACACATGTTGACTAGCTGAACCGATACATGTGACAAGTGAAACTATGAATACAGATGATAGCTTTACAATGTCTACAAAACCTCTACTGGAATCCATGACTGTACCACTATGAAAATACGCATAGTAATGAATCGGAAAATCCCCGAATCAACCCGGAACTCACCAACAACCGCTAAGTATCATGTGCTTCTATTGGGGAAATCTACTAGTTTAGTACCTATACCTGCAACATGAAATGCAGCGTCCCCAATAAGGGACGTCAGTAAGAAAGAATGTACTGAATATGTAAGGCATAATACAACCATATGTAAAATGAGAGCTCAAGTGAAACCAAATACCAATAGACAAGGATTAGAGACCACCTTTGCTTATACTTGTGGAATCGTGTATGTTACATTATTTTCTTTACTTTTCTGTGCATTATAATATTTATAAGACATATGATACAAATGACCAGTTGATCAGTGGTAGAAGAGGATGACCTATGCTAGGCATTTTAACCCCTGGGATGCTGTCCTCGTAATTCCACAAATTGGGATCGGCCAATGCTAGACTTTTGCCCCTGAGCTGCCACCCTTCCATACCAATTGGGATCGGCCCTGCTAGGCTTTCGCCTCTGAGATGCCACCCTTCTATACCAATTGGGATCGACCCATGTTAGGAATTTTCCCCTGGGATGCCACCCATAATTATACAGATTGCATCACTTAGATTCTTTAATCTTTGAGATTGTTGTTTTGATGTTCATAACTCTTTTGAAATTGTTCTTTTGATGATCATAACTCTTTTGAGATTGATGTTTTAGTGATCATAATCATTGTTGAGATTTGTAACTATGAACCACTAGTAGAAGACATGAGAATATGGACTTACGATAATAACAATGACATGGGAAGCAAATGTGACACCAACGTAATACTTAGGAGCTTATATGACTCAATAAGCATTTTGAAATCTCAAATTGAAGCACATATCAAGTGAAGACATTTAACATTCAACCAAGAGATTTGAACTCTATATAATAGCCAAATACTCACTAACTAATATCAAATAGAAGCTATACATGAATGTGGAACCAAGGGAGAACGTGGGCAGATTCAACTTAAGGACGGATACATATTCCAAGCACGTACATATAAAATGTACAATAGAGAAAGTAGGGATCTTGTGAGGTAATATTATAGTCTAACACAATGGGAGTAATAACCAATAAAGGGAACATATGAACATGTGACAAGATGACATATATATAGACAACTGAAGCAAGTTGGCATGATATGGGAAGATTGTATATCCAATATATAAACATATGTATCATTGGTAATCTAGGATCATTTTGATTTATATAAGGGAAATATGTGCCAAGGGTACTTTGACGATGAAACAAGTTTAAACCTAGCATGCTAATACTTGGTACTGTAAGCACGTACATTTAGTAATAAACTCATATTAGAGTACTCACTTTAATGCTCTAGGGAGTAGGAACTGCAACTATGGATCAGTCACTACCAAGGCACTTAGAAAGCTTATTTTTTGTGATACAAGTGTTGGATTCATGCCAAAGAAATAGGAAATTGAATAGCCTTATATACCTTGCTATACAATTAAAAAAGGATGACTTAAGCTCCTTCTCTTCAGATTACTAATCTACAATAAAATATGTTGTAAGACTAGTATTAGTAGCTAATCAATCAATTTGAGCTACTTGATCTCACCAAAATAGTAACCAAGCAGTAAGCATGCAATTTATCTAGCCAATGTTTTATTTCGTTCCCTTTCCCTTAAATTGCATCTATATACTGTACAACCTTCATATCAGGTCCTCCCCAAAACTCCCTGCAATATTTAAATCCTTTAACATCTCCATAACTTCCCCGCACATCCAGTCACATCCCTTATCATAACATACATAAAACAATCCTTAAACATAATAATGTAGCAGAAGAAACATGAATCATGGTTTCTGATCACCAACACTTGAAGAGCTAACATTACTTTTAAAGTGCTCAAACAAGCTCATAACTGAATTTAAAGAGGACTCCCCTCCATGGCTGACCAAACATGCACTAATCACAGAATATCTTCCCCAATATTACACGATGTAACATGAACAAATTACAACTCACTAACACATACCAAATGTCCTAATTAAGTCAAGAACAAGAGGGAGAAAATTGCAGTAGCTTACCTTGCTGGACAGACCTACCACTTGCTAAGACTTGGATTCTTCAAGGTAAAGGTTGTCCTCCTTAACTTGTCTTAAATTATACCTTCCAATAGCTTGAACTCCCTAATATTCAATAACCCTAATGGTATTTAATGGTTGTTGTTGATACGCTCAAATTACACCTCCCTAAAGAAGCGTAAGCGATCGTTATCAAGTAAAGAACCCAACTTGTAGGTTGGGGTCGATCCCACAAGGAAAATGGTTTAGACTTTACTTTAACCCACGATTATATCCAATTAGTCAAAGTAT
>JAJONZ010018615.1:0-15599 GCA_029582445.1 Solanum paucissectum | reverse complement strand
GATTTTGTCAATAAATATTTTTAAAATATCAATATAAAATCAAGACTATATTTTTTACATATCTTTTACATTTTAGGGTCATTAGCCCACTAAATTTTTCTTATTAGCCCAAGTCCATTACTCCATTATAACTATGAATCTTTGACCTCTTTTACTTTTGTTTTTATGCCTAATTTTTCACTTCTCCTTTATTGTCTTGTTTATGAAAATAGTGATCATGTAATGTTTTTTTGTTCGGATGAATCTTATGAATGTTGTATCTTGACTATTATGTATTTGTTTTGTAAATATTCACTGAAGTATGTGTAATTCATGAATGAATCTATGTATGTATTGATGTCGTGTTCAACGGACATCAACGTTCGTATCCTTTCTAAGAGGAAAATGTTGTCCGTTTTTTGGTTGAAGGGTCAACCCGTCCCAACCCGCGGTCCGCTTAGGGTTGGGTTGGGCTGCTATTTTATAGACTCTTTAATTAAAAGGGTCAACCCGTCCCAACTCGTGGTCCGCTTAGGATTGAGTTGGGCTGCTATTTTATAGGCTCTTTAATTAAAAGGGTCAGCTCGTCCCAACCCATTTAACTCTCTAGCCCGTTAGGGTTGGATTGGGTTGAATTGGGTCAGCCCATTTTGACAGCTATACTAGCAAATAGTACTATAAGAGTATTAAATTTGGAGTATTATATTGAGAAATGTTTTTGGGCAATTAAATAAAATTTAAAAAATAAAAGCACTAATGATTTGTTGGTAAGAGATACGATTTGCATAGATCAGACTGGTGATATTTTGTTTAATGGGCATGTAGATCTTTTTTTATGGATGTTCCAAGAAGATGAGACGAAATACTTAAGGTGAAAAACTAAAAAAATTAATTATTAGTTAAAAAATAAACGGCGATATATAATAATATAAACCAAAGGACAAACTATGTTGTTCTTCTCATACTCCTAAGAGAGTTGTCTGATTCACATGCTAATTATTTGCAAATTATAGTGTAGGAATAGTTACGATAAGATCATTTGTCTCTAGATCTTATAATATTTATATATTTTTAATATATGCTTTTTTTTATTTTATAATAACCTTTCGTATATAATAATGCATTTGTATTAGTACTACGCCTTTTTTATTCCAATTTTGAACTTCACATAATTTATGTGATATTTAATGCTGAAAATAAAATAATGTAGCATTAAGCATATGGACTATGGAAAATGTAATTTTAAATACAAGATTTATAGTGAAAACCAAATGATATATATATACATTATTTTATATCATGAATGACTTGTCTCCGGTAGAAAATGATTTTCCACCATTTTCACATGTATGTCATCCTATATTTTTCCCTTTCTCTTTTATCTCTAGTTTACAATTTCTAAATTAGTAAAGAATTGCACGGAGCTCCATAAGATTCGCATATAATAAAACTAGATACGAATAGCCCCCACAAAATAAAATAAAATAGACCAGAAATAGATTCTTTTAATCTAACAAGTCTCATAATATTGGTAAGAGGACAAAAGTTTGATAGCAACAGCTAGTGAAACTGCCGTCTAACGACAATAAACAAAGCTTTCAAATTTCAATCATTCACAACACAGTGGTCCAGATTTATTCTTCTCCTCTTTCTATGGCCCAAAAACATTATTACAAAGATTATTTTTATTTTTTTTAAATTTAAATCTGGGCTTTGGTATCAAATTTCTCTCTACATCAACTAACGCGAACTGGATGGCCTTGTTGATGGGACTACTAATATACAATTAGACTACGAACCACGTTTTTCACTGGCCAGAATTGAAATGGTGAAATCTTGATCGCGAACATCAACTCATGACATAGTGCTAGGTCAAGGGTTCACTAGCGTGGCGCTCCATCAGTCTTGCTTGGCATGTGTTTCTGCTTTTTGGTATTCAGGAAGTCCCGTTCGAGTTGAAGCAGCCTCCACCTGTCCCTAGGAAGTCCACAGTTACCTACCAGGCAGGGAACAAACAGAAAAGTATTATTGAACTGCATTTTCTGAATAATTAATGAAGAGTATGAATGCCTGACTAGTTTTGTTTAGAACCTGCTGGTCAATGCAATCACACAGATCTAGCAATAAGTGAAGACGCGAAAGAACATAAAGAGAGATCAAACATAAACATAAAGACTAAAGAGAGGTCTAGCAATTAGAAACCAATGTGCTTACATAAACATTAGACCATCAAAGTGGAAGTGCTTATTCAAAGTAGTACAGAAATAGATGAATCATCAATTAATTGGTAATAGGTCAATTATAGATTATATAAAGAATTCATAAGTGGCCAAATTCAGGCAATCAGTTGCAGAATACAAATTGAGCAATCACATCTTTCAGTACCAACCACTACTAAATATTTAATTAATCACACCAGCATCATAGTGATGAATGACCTGGCCATAATAAGAAAACAGTATTCTTTTATATGAGAAAGGTTGGTCAACAATGTTCAAATGGCAGTACCAAGAAAAGAATATAAAAAAGGAAAGAACGAGAAAGGACGAACCCTTCACTTACTTTAAAACAACCATCAGGATGCTCATTTTTAACATAATAAAGAACGGAAGACCACTATGACACAGCATAACAGAATACAGCATATGCAAGAAGTAAACATAAGAAGTGACAAAGATATGCCCTTAGATCCAGGATCTTGCATCATATTCCTATCAAAAGATAATCAATCCCCTATTGGTGAAACAATAGAACTATCGCTAATGAGAGATCATCAAAAACCACTTTTTTTTCTTTTTAAGGTAAAATGAAATTTATTACCACATCACCCAGAAGGTGCCTCAAAATGTTGGAACATGCTAGTCAAATTGAAAGCATACTCCTATGAGTTTATTCACTTAGAGCTATGTTGCTCCAACATCATTCAGCATTAAAGCATTTCCCATCTATTGGGGAAAAGCAAAAGGCAATGTGAAATATCAAAAGAAGCAAATCTTTCGCTTCAGGTCTTAGTAAAAAATCTAGGCTGCAAGGTATGAAAAAGATCGAGGAAAATTATTTAAGCACTATATATACCAATTTCATCACCGACCAAGGGTAATCAAAGAGCTGGTTTTCATAAATCTACAACAATCGTCTTCACAGATACTGTGCCCAAAAACACTCACACAAATAAAACCTATCTGGACAAACCTCACTTAAATGTTTTCCCCTTAGTTGCCCCCTGTGCTCAGACGTACCTAAACCCATCAAAGGTTAAAGACGGCCATTTAATTTCCAGGCTAGTTTGTACTTTTGTAACGATAAAAAAAAAGGTTCTTCTTTTACCTTTTTCATTAATGAAGATCTACTAATGCAAATATAACAAACTCAAAGGGAAACTCCACATTGACCAATAAAACTAGCAGGCAAAATAAGAGAACAGTTAATGACAAGCATTAATCATCCAGTAAGGTTTGTCAGATTAAGCTTGGCAGGTAACATCCTCGAGAAAATCTATAAGAGCCTTGATCCAAATTCCAATCATCAAGGTTCTACTGGCCTTGATCAACTTGGCAATACTCTTACGAGAAGAAGCAGATTACAGTTCATGAATGATTCCCATTTCTATCAGACCAATCCAGACACGACAACCAAAAAAAGAAAAGAAAAACTTAAACTCTCTTTATTTTCTCATTATATTGTGAAGACCATATGTGCTGGGGGAAGGATCGGACAACTTTTGAGTAGTTAATAAAAAAGCACGGTCCAGTGCACGAAGCATCCTGCATTCACATAAAGTTTGGGGAAGGGCCACAATGTAAGCAGCTTATGCCTTATCCTAATGCAAGCATCAAAAACTTACCGTGGCTCAACCCCATGAGTAGTTAATAAAAAATTATGATGCAGATGTTATTAGCAAAATTGCTCCTTATTAACTGGCCTTACAAGATTGAGAAGCTCAATTTGTAATACAGCGCTTCCTACAAAGAAGTTGAGAAGCTCAATCTATAACATCGCACTTCCACAAGCTGCAGACTACTACAGCCAAGCATTTGTTCATAGGAATAGCGTGCCAAATTCTTTAGTGAGAGTCAGAATATTACAAGAAACAGAAAATAAAAGAAAATTGAAAAACGGGTCAATTTTGAGACACTGATGTGTTCATTTCTTAGATAAGTTTATATAACATCCCACAACAAGAACAGAAATTACAAGATCTAATAAGCTTCGAACATGAGCTAATAACAGATGCAAAAGTGCAAAGAATACAAAGTGCTACCTATACAAATGCACCTAACGATATAAAAAGGAAAGAGAAAAGAGCTTACCCTTTCCCCTTCTCTCTCTTTATTCAGTATCTGATGGCAAATATGATGAATCAACAGGGTATCCAACTTCATGTGCTAAATTCTGTAATCCTGGCTTCAATTCCCTGTTGTAAAACTCCTCATACTCCAAGCTGTCTCCTCCTTTCTTCTTCACTTCAACAACTCTCAACGATGGCGTCAACTCAAATATCTCAGCTGCAACTGTCAACGGCCCCTTTGCACCTTCCTTAGACCCCTCCATACTCACTTTACAATCCTTCTTCCTTACTGCAAAGCTCACAACTTTAGCAATTTCCTCCAACTTACTTATGATTTTGGGCACAGGAGCCCCGGATACAAACCTTGCCCCATCTCCTCCCTCCTCAAACAAACCGGACAAATCAAAGCCACGGGAAAATGAAATAATATCAAATGCATTCAAGCTAGCTGGCCTAGGCAAAGTAGCTGACCTCCTTCTGATCTCTATTTCAGACTCAGACTCTGATCTATCAGACGAATAATCAATCCCACCATACTCATCATCATTTATACTACACAACTTATCATCCTCAATATAAAATTTAACATGTTTAAAACCCTTCTTGAACCACCTATTATTCATAATCTCCTGAACAGTAATCCTGGTTTCGGGATTAATATCAAGAAGGTGCTTTAGAAACCGAGTTAATTCAGGTGAAAACCACCTGGGACATCTAAATTCACCCCTATAAATCTTCTTGTACATAGCCATAATATTCTGATCATGAAATGGTAAATACCCTGCCATTAGCACAAAGAGTATCACCCCACATGACCAAATGTCTACTTTGGCTGCATCATAACCCTTTCTTCCCAACACCTCCGGCGCCACATAAGCCGGAGTACCACAGAAAGTATGAAAGAGCCCATCTTGCTTTATCTGCTCTGAAATGGCACTAAGGCCAAAATCAGAAACTTTGACATTCCCATCTTCATCTAACAGTATATTTTCTGGCTTTAGGTCCCTATGGTAAACACCCCGGGCATGACAAAAAGCGACAGCAGAGATTAACTGCTGGAAATATTTCCGAGCAACTTCTTCCTTAAGCCTGCCTTTGGCAACCTTATTGAAGAGCTCACCGCCTTTGACATACTCCATGACAAAGAAGATTTTGGCTTTGGTAGCCATAACTTCGTACAATTCAACTATATTTGGGTGCCTAACTCTCTTGAGAATTGAGATCTCACGTTTTATGTGATCAATAAGACCCACTTTCAAGATCTTCTCTTTATCAATCACCTTAATCGCTACGCTCTCATTCGTCTTCACATTTCTAGCATGGTACACCTTAGCAAAAGTACCATGCCCTAGTAATTTCCCAATTTCATACCTGCCCAACAGAAGCCCCTGATTTTCCTTCTTGCTCAAACTCCTCGTCGGCGCTAGGTTGCTGCTGGTGCTGGTGTCGCCGGCGGTAGCGATGCCGGCCATGGATTCAGCAAACTTTTAACAAAAAATATGTATAGTTGAATTTTTTCCTAAAAGAACCAAACTTTATCAAAAGGGTGCTTCCAAATTGCGATCAAAAAGCCAAAATATCAGATGGGTAATTCAAATTTTGCAAAAAAGGGGTAAAATATCGAAAGGGTCGTTTGAAGATTTGCGAAAAAAGGGGGAAAGGGAAGGCCAAAAAAATCAATAGGATTAGTTGACAGTCAGCCTAAATAATGGTTTTTTTTAGGAGAAATTGCCATTGAAATGGTGAGCTGTCGTGTAGTTGGAGATGTTGATGTTATTGAGCTATTTTTAGGTTTCAAGGAAAATGATTTGTACAGAGCTGTACCCTGTATGTATACTCTATATCTATATATTTGAGTGGTGTAGGATTAACGGAGGGTGCGGGTGATGCGTATAAAGAGGATTTATATATATATAACTTTGTGGGGGAATCCACAGCTGGAAAAATACGCAAGTTAATTATCAAAATTGAAAAAGGGTTTTATATAGAAATATTGAAAACATTTCTTAATTTGAGATCATCAGTTTTATCCTTGAATTATTGATTCAATTTTATAATATAAATGAAATAAACTCTAACTTTTATCAAATTTAGGAGAGTTCAACACTTATCTTCACTTTTTTATTAAGAGTTTGAAAACACTTGATATGTTATATGACAGATTAAAATGTATCTAAATTTAATTAATCAAATAAAAAATGTCTTTAAAATTATCAAATGGTTGAAGAAAGAAACTAATGCGTCAAGTTTAAGAATATTTCAATACTACTCTGTTTTATATGTGAAAAAAATAAAAAGGTTTTATATATAATATATGTTTCTCTTTTTCTTTTCTTTTTTAAAACAATAAATAAATAAGAAAAGAATGATGTTAGAGTCACGTGATATATATGTGATTGTTTTTTACGTGGATGGATTTAATTGGTTTTGAAGATGTATGGTGTGTGTTGTTCTTTGAAGGAAATTTCTCGACGGAATATCCTATTTTGGGTCAAATTTCTTTTCTTTTTTTAGAAAAATTAGGTAACACAACAAACTAACACGAAATATTTACCTGAAATAACGGTAATATATATTTTTTAAAAATTACAATAGTGTAGAATTTTATCCATATGGATATTATACGTGCGAATATAATATATTTGCTATACACCTGATAAACTTCACTTGGGTATACTAATTCATAAATCACACAAGAAAAAATAAATTACACTAAATATATTTTACTATTAATGTGCGTGTAAAAATATAAACAGTCGCTACATCTCATAAATATAAGAATTATAGCTATGTTTCACAATTAGAAGCCAAACTAAAGTAATATACAAAAAAAATCTCTTCTTTTTTTCCTGTTCTTTTTCGTAAAAAGGAGTTTTATTCGTATTATTGAAGGCTTTACATCCACTAAGATTTGTACGATCACGAGATAATGGTGAATTATTGAGCCATTGAGGTTTTTTTGGGGGGGCTATGAATAATATTTATAAATACTAAATTTTCTTGTATTTGCAATTATTAAGAGGTCAGAAGATGGTAGTTGTAGTTCACCTATAAATTGACGAACTGTCTGTTTTGATGTGTGTTTTTAGGGAAGATTCGGATTAAAAAAGCATCCGTTTTAGTGTCGAACTCTAATTTGAATACTCTCTTTCTTGAATTGTTGTATTTTTCAACAATGAGGTGAAACTTCATGTGGTCAACTCCTTTTAACTTTAAATACTAATCATTTATCACAATTTCAATCAAATACTATCAGATCATCTATTTAAGTATTTTCAACTTTATAAACATGAATTTTATTTTACACCCAAAAAAAAAATACCTTTCATGATTAACGTGATTTTGTGGATTGTGTATCTTCATTTTCTTAAGTCTAATTGAAACATGCTATTGTTGAAATTGAGTGAAAAAATGAGAAACTTAAATAGAATTAGCATTTGTCTATGGAGAGTTTGTGTGTGTCACATTTAATACACTACACATACAATCTTTCATTATTATTTTTATTCGGTATTCGATATTCATTTTAAAATTTGATTAAATAGGAATTTGCACATTGTATATGATTCATTTTAATAGTGGTACGTCCAATTGAAGAGATTTCAACCATCTCACCACAGTCCAGATTGATATTACACGCATTATCTACAATTGCTTTGTTTTCATTTTAGGATATAAAGAATGAGTTTTGTCGAGTTGAATCATTGATACTCTTCAACTTACATTTACCAAAATTATCGATATATCTCTTATAGTGGTACATAAACTCAGAATTAAATATGTACCAACCTAAGCCAGATATGTAGACCAAAAATATCATTTTAGACTGCAATATCGTAATATCTTATCTTGAATTCGTGTCACATCTATTTCTTTCCTGAAATTTTGGCATCTTATCTCTTCTACTTTTTTTTAGATTTAGGTAAGATATGTTTGCTAACTTTCTGGTCCTCATTCTTTTTCTTTTGTATAAAAACATAAATATCTCAAGGAAAAGCAAAATGTTCTCATCAAGATGTAGACTTTTCTTTTTCTCTAATCTTAATAATTATAGTGTAGTAATCATCTGAAAAATAATTAAAAGCATATATATACCCCAACTTTTTATATTTTATAAAAAATATTCATCATTTATTAATTCTAATTTATATTTATCGATCAAATTATTCCATTAATAACTAATAACTACTCTCCTTTGCTATCTATACAGCACGTGGCCAAAAAGAACAATTTATTTTTAATGGGTTATAATTCATCTTAAATCAGTGACAAGTTTGAGTATGCGATTAATGTATTGGTCTTGTCCATATTGTTATTTTGTTGTCGATTGTCATCAATTATATAATAAGGTTATTTTTTAATGGAACATGTTCATTATAAAAATGACAATACAAACTTAAAGGTATTTTTGATAATTTTTAGAACTTATGGGTATAAATCATTTTTTTAATTAGTCAAATATTTCTTCCAAAATTATGACCAAACGCATGGTGAAACTTCACCCAAAAATGAGTTGCCAAGAATATTTGAAAATTTGGGGAAAAACACTAAGTAAGTCGGAGAAAATTAGATTTGGTGAAAAAACAAGAAACTTCAATAAAAGCGGAAAGTCAATAAAATAAAATTCATTTCGTTTCAATTTGTTTTTCTGATAATGACTTGTCACGACCCAGATCGTCGTGATTGGCACCCACACTAACTCTCCGGTGGGAGAACCACTACTACAACCCAAACCAAGCAACTAAACCAAAACTAAGGAATTTAAGTTACGGAAGCAAGTTAAATACTAAGGAAATAAAGAGGGAGTTCCCATAAACTCTAACAAAAGTCTATCAACGAACTAATAATGCGGAAGAAAATAACCTAGAACCTGAAAGTCAATGTACCAAAACATCTAACAATGAACTAAGTCTAAACAAGAAGGGATGCAACCCCAACTAATGTACTAATAACTAATAGAACATAGTCTAAGTCCCAAAATGGTGGACATAGACGAAAGAGAACCCATGGCAGCCTGGAAGAATTGGCTCACCATTGAATTCGAACGATCACTGATCTTCTAAACGAGGTCTGTCAGTAGCCGCTTGAAGATGCCATGTACTCAACAAAAATAAGAGCAAGTGCAGTAACAGTACACAACCACATAGTACTGGTAGGATCACGCGGCTATCCCACTAAGTGCAACATAAGCAAGTCAAGACAACCATTATAATCACATGCATATATATCAACATATACAATATTATCAACATGTACGAACAACGAACAACTTCACATTTTATATCAAATCATTGATCCTCTCATAGAACCCAAACCCAAATAGTTAGTATACCGGAACGTGGTATCCGATCCCATAATTATGCCGGAACGTGGTAATCGATTCCATAGTTATGCCGGAACGTGGCAACCGATCCAAGTTAGTTATGCCAAAACGTGGCAACCGATCCATTCAATACACCACAATCACAATCACAAGTATATCATCAAGATCATACATTTAAGTCATGATGTCATGGCAATCATCATTCCTCTATCTCATTTAACAACAAGTGTGATCAACACTGCAACATTCATACATATACAAGTATCATAATGAAGCAAGAACAAACATACATCACACAATCATAGAATCACAACCATCACCTACCTCGAAACAAGCTTGAAACCCTAAGAAACTTGATCCTTCCCTTTTCGAATTTGTTTCGCTTGTTCTTGGTCTACAAACAATCAATATAATACGAAAATCAATAAACAATCACTAATTATCTGAATTACTAACAATTCTATGAACCCTAGATCATACCCATGATCTCAATTATCCAATTTATGGTTGTTTCCACCATAGAATCTATAACAAAACCTCCCCCCATCAATATTCACTCATTCTATTACATTCTATGGATCTAAAAACGGATTCGAAAAGTGAAAAGCTTACCTTTAGCCTCAAGAATGGTGAAAACGAGTAGGAGTCGCCTGGGTTCGTTCCTTAGTTCTAAAAGTCGAAAAGTGCATAATAAGGTCATTTTAGGGGTTTATTAACGACCTTAAGTCGCGTCGAGCCCGCCACAGCGGCCATCATCCTGTTGTAGTGGCTCCACCAGAGCGGCAAAATCCAGCGCCAAAGCGGCTGGAACGAAACAGAGAGCCATTTTGAGAAATCCAAAACCCCCATTTCACAACACACCTCTAACCAACGACGCTCAGAAAAATACCCTTCACGCTAAGATCGATTCCGAGAGTTCTACTCACCCGAATTCAATTCCGTAAAGTTGTCCGGATTTCCCTACACCTCAAAGACTCCGATTTCTTCCAAATCTGGACTAAATTGGGAAAATTCAAATACTACGAAAAAGTTTTCCGACCCAAAATTTTCCCCTGTTGGCATTTCTATAACGATGGAAACAGGTTGTTACATGACTTGACACCAAATTTAAGTAGAATTCTTTTTCTGAATCTTATGATATATATATATATATAATGTATTGAAATATTTTTTAATCATATGATATTAAACATATCATATGAAAAATTGAAATTTTTGAAATATAATATCACCTTTTCCTAATTCAGAAAAACAAAAGTTCTAATTTTCTTTTTAATCCTTTAGATTTCACTTTCCCATGGTGGACTTCTATCACTGATCATGGACTTCAATGTCTTAATAAAATTAAAATATTAAGGAAACCAAGGTCATCAACGTATATATATTGCACACTTCTTATAATTTATTATGGATAGATAAATTAAAAGTAGCAAAGTCAACTTATGGTCGGTTTGGGATTTATAGATACGTATGCTTTGGAAACACTATATTATTGCAACACTTTCAACGATTACAAAGGGTACGGTGTTAGGTATGGAGAGAACGTTTTTCATTTTTATGAAAAATTAGTGAATAAATAAGTAAAAATATTGTCTCACAATATTTATATATATATATATATATACACTCTAGATAAATATTTATAAGTATGAGAGGTTGAAAATGGAGTCATGTAGTAAAAATTATTTTTAGCGGGAATAAATATAAACGTTTTTCATTCGTTGACTTGATTAATAAAATGACAAGAATAAATATTACTAGTTAATATGCCGGTAGAAATAAATAAATAAATTTCTACATCAAAGTTCATTTCGTAATCTCATTTATCAATTGTCGGTTTAAATTTTTAGGTCACCTACGTGCAAAGGTGTCACATCCATTCATTTATGTTTATGTATGAACTTCAACTGCTGTGTATTAAATTGACTTCTTATGATAACTGATAACAAAGTTTTCGTAGAAACGATCTCCTATAACCACTTAATAATTAAATATAAGAAAAAGACGTTTTAATTTTTTTTTTATGTATAAAAATATATGAAAATCTCTAATAAAAATAGTATGTAAAGAGTTACAAATATCAAATTTAGTGAAAATGATCTTATAACCACTTGTTCGACAAATAATCATGTTTACATTAGACATTGTGTAAATTATAAGAAACAGCTAATTGTGTTTGTCATGTAAAATGAACGCGTAAAAGTAGCCAAAAAGATGTTAAATTGTTGCTTCCGTAGACATTTTTTTCTTAAAACGAATTTATGTTTAGAGAAGGTGTTTTATATATATATATATATATATATTGAATTTATGAGTTCAATTAATTTAAATTTATGTTGCGTAAAATTTATTCGACCGAGAAGGACACTAAACATATTTAAATTAAACAAGTTCCTAAATGTCATGTCTCATGGCGTATTCGTAGCCATATATAGTCCAGGGTGGCCAATTGGGCACCCTTCATTAAAAATTACATTATGTATATAAAAAATTGTACGAAATATATAGGTCAAAAATTATTTTTTCATATATAGATATATGTATAAATCTTAGATATTCTTAACAAAATTCTAACTTCGTCACTACGGTACTCTTCTTAGTCTCTTTTTTTTTCTCCTGATCTAATAGTACAATTAGTAAAACTACTTTGAACTAAATCATGACTAAATAACTCTGTTAATATGATTTTCTTTAAACAACCAAGGTTATGGAGAATTGATTTTCATATATAGCAGGATTTGATTTCCTACCAGACTTGGTCAGAGCACTAAGATTTTTTTAAAAAAAATTGTCAACAATTATTATCTTTAATTGGAATATTTCTTTTATCCTGCTTTAGAGTCCTACTTCAAGTCTTATTTTGTACTATTTTATGGTTTTATTTTTAATCAATAATGTGTGGTTACTAATAACTAAACTTATCAGTAACCACACATTATCAATTAAAAAAATAAAATCATAAAATAGTGCAAATAAAATTGAGAATCTTTTTGATGAATTTGGGTATATTTAATGTATATATGTGCTAATTATAATGTTGGTCAATAACTCAATATATATGATTATATTAATACCACCGTCCACACTCCGGCCTTAATCCCCGGCACCACCCCCACCATTGCCTACGTACAACTTTTACTATCCCTCATTATACATAAAGGAACTATATATTAAAGAAGGAAAATTGAGGAATTAATTATCTAGATAATTAAATAAAGACCGTTGAGTAATTAATAAATATATAATGTGTAATTTATTAAAGTGTCCCTATTTAATAAACGACTTTAAAAAAAAAAAACTATTAAAAAGATGGAGTATAAGGATATAATTTAAAAAGCATACTATTTTTAATCATAAATTTCGAATGCGACACTTATCTTGTAACACACAAACTTCGCTAGAATTGACACTTACTTTGAAGAAAAAAAAGAGATATTATTTAGGGTAAAACCTACCTACACCGGGTGCAATGGCGGAGCCAGAATTTTCAATAACGGGGTTCAAAATCTAAAAAAATAGGCACACAAAGTAGCTGAAGGGGGTTCGACATCTACTATATATACTTAAAAAAATATTTTAACCATGTATAAATCATATAATTTTTCACCGAAGAGGGTTCGGATGAACTCCTCATTCTAAGGTAGCTCCGCAACTGGGTGTATACACCAATCCAATACATGCATGCCATGTGTTTAAATTTATAGTTCATTTTACTAAACCTTAATTAATTATCATGTGTTTACTTCATTAAATCACATAATAATAGAAATTGTATTAGTTTGGTGTATACACCCGGTGAGGATAAGTTTTTTCCTATTTGAGTTTTATACTTCAGAACCACACAATTAATACAGGCTCCTTTTCTTCTCATTTAACCATACACCATTATGATATGCTTTACTTCTCAAAGTCATTTATGTTTTGGGCCATTTACTTTATTGATCCATGTTGATTAACTTAAAACTTTTTGCTTTCAACTAAGAACTGATTGTGACTTGTGAGTTATGGGTGATTTACAAGCATGCCCATCCTAATAATAGAATCTAAACCAACACATACTTAAGACTGGAGGTGTCAAATTTGGACGGGTTAAAATGGATTAAGTTAATAAATAACTCATTCAGAAGTTAATTTATTCTAAAAAGAGCACATATCTAACCCACTGATTCTTACCAACACTTTGTTTGGATAATTGTTATGTATTGTTTCATAATATATCGTATCATGTTGTATTGTATTGTGTCGTACCGTATTGTTTTAACGAATACAATGTTTGGATATATCGTTCTCCGTCGTTACATAATGTCACACATCCATAATTTGAATAATAAACCTATAAGAAAAGTATGATACATAGTATATGGTTTTTCTTTTTTAAATCTGAAAGTTTTTTTTATTTATTTCCAATTAAAAATCTGGGAAGCTCAAAGGCCCAAACCCATAAGTCTTAAAACAAAGGGGAAAAAAGAGAGGAAAAAACAACAAAAAAAAGAAAAAGGAAATATACCTATAGGGTAAAAGATGAAATATAACTAGTAAATAATAAATAAAAACAAAATGAGAAGAAAATATTAAGGTAACGATGTGATCACACCAAATTGTTCATTACGTAAAATAAGTTTTTTAGTCGTTACCTCCCGATGGATTTATACTATATGATACAATAGACTTAAAGTAACAATCAAAACAACATTATATTTAAACTAACAATACAATACAAAACAACGAGTAACAACCACCCAAACAAGTTGTAAGTTGTTATTGCTTTGATTGTTCTTTTATATAATAAATTTTAGTACCTAATAAAATTATTTTTCTCTTTATAATAACTACATATAACAAACATATCAAATAAAAAAGATATCTTTTTGAAATATTTGGCGAGATTTTTCATAGGTCAATTTGGATGGCATATCAGTCCAATTTTAACTCGCTAAAATGGGTTGGACTGAAAATGATTGAGCTGGTATATGGACTGGCCCAACGAACTTTTGTACTAGAACCGTTTGGCTACTGATAGCTGTAAATGGGCTAATAAAAAGGACAAAATGGCAAGCATAACACACTATAGACTAAATTAGCAATCAATAGCTCACTTTTAATTTTTTAGCAAGAAAAAGACTTTATTTTATTTATTTGGCATTGAATAGTTATTTTTCTTTTTTTTTAGAATGTATTTTTGTTCTCCTTAATTTTCTCAAACACACGTTCTAAA
Source organism: Solanum paucissectum (assembly GCA_029582445.1). Classification (NCBI taxonomy): domain Eukaryota; kingdom Viridiplantae; phylum Streptophyta; class Magnoliopsida; order Solanales; family Solanaceae; genus Solanum; species Solanum paucissectum. The sequence continues at coordinate 794 of JAJONZ010018615.1, read as the reverse complement.
AAGTTTTTTTTTTATTATCCCTATTTTATCTCTTATTTTTATTTTGTCAACGCTTTTAAAATAGAGTTCTTCTCTTTTTTGTCTCCTTTTTCTCTTTTCAGAATTCTTTGCATACGTAATTCTCTCCCTAATTTCAATTCTTCTCCTTAATTCAATCTGTTTATGTAAATCAGATATAACAATACGTTTTTTCATGGATACTTCTAAAAATCATCTTTATGTATAATCTTGTTTTTGTCAAATTAATTGTTGAATTTCAAGAATTGAAGTTTTTTCAATTTTGTTTTTGGGAAAATTTAGATTATTCAACCTTCTTTTGTTTTCTTTCTAAAATCCTTTTCATATGTATATTTGATTCTCTTCTAAATTTTCTCTTATTCTCCTTAATTTACTCTGTCTATGCAAATCAGATATAACTGTATGTTTATTGATGGATCCTTTCAATAATTTCTTTTAATATATAATTAGGTAGTATTTCTTTCTCCATTAATTTTGAAAATTCGTGATATGTGGAACTAAAGTTTTAAAAACTTTTTTTGGCGAGGTAATAGTTTTTTGAAATTTTTGTTCTCAATTTCATGGGTAAGAAAGATCTTCGTAAAAAATCAGAATGTTGATTTTGATGAATACAACCCAATGTATACCAATGAATTCCAATCTCAATTTAAATTAAAGTATACAAGTTTATTATGTGAATACAAATCACTGAGTACACGATGAATACGAACTAATGTATACATAGTGCAGTTATCGTAACATAAACAAAAGCACATGTACAATTAATGAATAATTTT